>ML789803.1:5751-17355 GCA_009831015.1 Picea engelmannii
AAAACGAGCATTTTCTCGAATCTTCTAGAAGGAGAAGCTTCTATGGTGAGGTGGCATCTGAATGGTTTGGATCTTACTCGCTTTCATGATTTAGTGGGATCATCCTAACCTCCTCACCTTATCCTCTTCAACTTATAAAAGGATAGGAGCTCTCATGGAGAAGGGGTTCTTGGTTCTTGGTTCTTAGCTTTTGTTAGCTTTTGGTTGGCCTGGAATTATTAGCTTGTTTGGAGTGGATTTGAAATTTGCTTTGTCAAGATAGATTGTGAGTGGCTATCAGATCTATGGTTTTAGAATCCTTGGAGCAAGAAGTGTGTGGGGAATGAAGGACAGTTGGAAGGGACCTTATGACATCAAGGCTCAGGTTGTAATCTCTCTTTCATATTTAATTTAATACAGTAATATGTCTCTTTCCCATAAAGCTGATATCACTTTATTACATAACTCCTTGATCATATGTATAGATTAGCTATTGAATATATTGATCTACCTTCACTTCGATTGGTTTGTACTGTTGTGATTTGAATGGCACAAGAGCGTTGGAGCGAAGCTTGGAACAACAAAGACCTAAGGAAAGCGTTTATATAAGGTATGTCCATGATCCTTATCTCTTAGTTCATTCAATAGTCTAGATCTAGGGAAAGTGTATTATTCTGTCCTGTTTTGTTCTAGATCCAGGTGGATCTAGGGAGATCGGTTTGTGTCCGCACTCACGGATTTATCCAATAACAGCTTCCTAGTGTACATATAAGACATATAAGATAAGCATTCAAAAAGCATTCATTTTGGAGTATAAATAACTCCAAGTCTCTTACGAAGATATTCAAAGGCTTCCCATGGAAGTGGTTTTGTAAACATGTTTTCCACTTGTTCTTTTGTGCCCACATACTGAACACTGATGTTCTTTTCTGCAACCTTCTCCCGTAGAAAGTGATACTTGATTAGAATGTGCTTCGTCTTGGAGTGCATCACCAGATTCTTTGATATGCTGATGGTGCTTGTATTATCACAATAGATTGGAATGGACTCATCATACTCAACCTGTATATCTGTCAGAGTTTTTTTCATCTAAAGTACTTGTGTACAACATGATGTTTTTGCAATATACTCTGCCTCGGCTGTAGATAAAGATACTGATGATTGTTTCTTTATTATCCATGATACTAAACCATCACCCAAGTAGAATGTTGCTCCACTGGTGCTTCGTCGGTCATCAATACAACCTTCACAATCTTCATCTATGTAGGTAATAAGTGATAGATCCTTTCCTTTTGGATACCATAATCCGAACTCTTATGTTCCTTTGAGATATCTGAAAATTCTCTTCACTCATGTGATTCCTTTGGTGTTGCTTGAAATCGTGCCACCTATCCAACTGCCTGCATTACATCTGGTCTGGATGTTGTCACATATACTAGGCTACCAATCATTCACCTGTATTTCCTCTTATCTGTAGACTTTGAATCATCATCTTTTCTCAAGTTGCAACTGGTTTGCATGGGAGTGATAACTGGTTTGCAATATTCCATTCTGAACCTCTTTATCATTTCTCTGATATACTTGGTTTGAGAAATACAAATTCCTTGGTTTCTTTGACGTATCTGAAGTCCCGGAAAGAAGGATAGTTCTCCAAGTAATGACATTTCAAATTCATTATGCATATCTTTTGCAAATTTCTAGCTTAACCTGTCATCATCACTACCAAAAATAATATCATTAACATAAACTTCAACTAATAAAATATTACCTTGACTTACCTTGATGTAGAGGTTGTTGTCTGCACTTCCTTTTCTAAACCCTGCTTGATGTAAATATTTATCCAGTCTAGAGTACCATGCTCTAGGAGCCTGTTTTAGACCATACTAGGCCTTCTTTAATTTGCACAGTTAGTTTGCATTCTCTGACAACTGAAATCCTTATGGATGTTCAATGTAGACTTCTTCTTCAAGTTCCCCATTCAGAAAAGATGATTTTACATCCATCTAATACATTTTAATATTTTTGGAGCAAGCATAAGCTAAAAGCAAATGGATTTCTTCCATTCTGGCAACTGGGGCAAATGTCTCTTCAAAGTCGATTCCTTCAACCTGTGCATATCCTTTACATTCCAATCTAGATTTGTTCCTTGTAACCTGTCCATCTTCATTCAATTTATTCCTGAAGACCCACTTTGTACCGATCACATTCTTATTCTTTGGTCTTGGAACCAGTTCCCAAGTGTCATTTTTGTCTATTTGATCCAATTCTTCATCCATGGCCTTATTCCAAAATTCATCCTTGTTGGCTTCTTCCAAACATTTTGGTTCAATTGTAGATAAGAGTGTTAGGTGTGTTTGTTCTGGTGAATGGATTTTTCTTCTAGTCTCAACTCCTGCATCTTTGTTTCTGATAATGTGATCTGAAGGATGATTCTTCTGTGCTCGTCTGCTAGGTGTCTTTGGAGACACTTGCTAAACTTGTTCTTCTGTTTCTGTCGGATTCTCTTCATCTTCCTCTTCTATTTCGTTTTCATCTTCTTCTTCTTCTTCTTCTAAGGGTTGTTTTATTGATTCATTTTCTTCCTTTGATTCTGGTCTGCCTGTTTCATCAATTGTTATGTTGATGCTTTCCACAACTTTGTTCAATCTTAGATTGTAACACTTGTATGCTTTCCTTGTACTTGAGTAACCAAAAAGTACTCATTTTTCCATGCAAGAGTCAAACTTTCCCATTTTTCCATCTTCTCTTTTGATAAAACATTTGCTTTCAAAAACTATGAAGTGCTTTACATTTTTTGGTCTTCCTTTCCATAGTTCGTAAGGAGTTTTGTCAGTGTTGTTTCTGAGAATTACTCTGTTTTGAATGTGAATTGTTGTATGCACTGCATGTGTCAAAAAAATATCTATCAATTTTGAATCCATTAGCATTGTTCGAGCCATTTCCTGTACTATCTTGTTCTTTATTTCAACAACTCCATTCTATTCAGGTGTCGTAGAAACACAGAATTTCCTTTTTATTCCATGATTGTTGCAGTAGTCCATAAATTCCTTTGAGGTGAAATCTCCTCCATTATCATATCTCAAGCATTTGATTTTTGAATCCATTTCATTTTCAACCATTTCCTTGTATATCTTGAAGTTTTCAAAAGCTTCTGAGTTATTCTTGAGAAAAAAAACTGCAATCATTCTTGTACAATCATCAACTAATAACATAAATTATTTCTCACCTTTTAAGCCCTTTGTTGTAGTTGGTCCAAGTAGATCAGTATGCACAATTTCCAGTGGTCTTGTCAGTGAATATTCCTTTGATTTGAACCTGGTCTTTGTTTTATTTCCTTGTTGACAATGCTTGCATAAGGTATTTGTTGGTTTCGTGATCCAGGGCATTTCTCTGACTGCTTCTCTTTTGTTGACTTTGACAAGGTTATCAAAATGTGTGCGACCCATTCTTCTGTTTCATAGTCAACTTTCATCTTCCTTTCCTAGAAAACACTTTTCATTTCCAATTTCACTTAACACATATATGTTTCTTGAATTTCTTTCAGTTGTAGCAACCAATTTCCCTGAACCTTCTTTTCTTATCTCACACTTTTATGAATTGAAAGTAACATTATGACCTTGGTCACACATTTGACTCACACTTGAAAGATTATGTTTCATATCTTCTACTAGTAGAACATTTTCTTCCTTTTCATTTTTATTCCCAATTAAGACTGTGTCTTTTCCAATGATTTTGGCTGAATCATCATTTTCGAAGGAGACTGATCCATCTCTTTCTTTTCGTAATGTAAGAAACTTGTCTCTATCACCTGCCATGTGTTTTGAGCATCCAGTGTCAACATACCAACCACGTTTCTTCTGCTTAGCTTGTAGAGAGAGTGTGCATTCTTCATTTCTTTATTGATCCTACTTTCTTATCCATATTCTTTTCTGAGGTTCCTGTATGTGATTGTTGTTATTCTATTGCATTTATTTAGGAGGGACTTTCATTCTACAATCTTTGGCCATATGTCCAAAATTGTTACATTTGTAACATTCCACTTTAGTGCTCAAATATTCAAACCTGTTGTAACTTCTTCTCTGTGTTTCACTAGGCCTTATTGGATAACCCCTTTGTGTATGACTCTCAAAGTAGTTACTGTTCCTATTGTTATCTCTGCAATTCATAGCTTTATGTCCAAATTTATTACATGCATAACATAAACCAAAGAATATAGTTTGATACCTGGGAGTTGAGGATCTTCTGAAGGGAGGTGATCTTGTGAATCCTTCTTCTTCTTGAGGCTTATCTATCGGTTGTTGATTCTGAAATCTGAATCTTCTTGGTGGAGGAGTGTCCCTGTAATATTCCTTGTATATCTTCCTATCTCCTTTGATTGTTTCTACATATGTTTCTTGCTCTATTGTTTTCTAGCTTGATCCCTTTTCTGTCTTATTATATCCAAGTCTGGTCTTGTCAAAATGAGATTTTTGACTTCTGATAATGTCATCCAAAACTTTTGAGCTATTCTGCATATTTTTATTTTGAATATCCTTTCTTAATGTGACAATCTCTGCTTCCAAGTTTCCAATGATCCTATCATTTTCTTCTAGTTGTTCTTTGAGTGCTTCTTCAATTCTTTTATCTTCTTCTATTTGAACCTTCAATTTGGTGATCATTTGTTCTAGTTCTTGAGTGTCTTCTTTCTTGCCTAGTTCTTCTTGTAGTTTCTTGTTTTTCTTCTTTTCTCTTTTGATAACTTCTATGACACACATTAATTCTTTTCGAAATTCAACTTCCGTCTCTTCAATTTCTTCATATTATTCTTTGGATTCTTCATATTCTTCTTTGGAGTCTTCTTTATCAGAGTCTTCTACTACCATGAATAGAAATCTTCATGTCTCACTGTCACTGACTTGATCTTCATCTGATGATGAAGTGTCTTCTTTGGTGCATAAGCTTTTCTTGACAACTTTCTTTGTAGTTCTTTTGCCTTTGTATGTTTGTTTTCTTTTTGAGTAACCTTCATCATTTATCTTTTTCTTATGAGGACACTTGTTAGAAAAATGACCAATACCATCACAATTAAAACAAATTAAAGGAATCTTACGTCTATACCTATTGTCGGTTCCCTTGTTCCATATTTTGATGAAGTTGTCCACTTCTTCATCATCTTCCGAGACATCACTATTGCTGCTATATTCTTCTTGTTTCTTTTTCTTTGATCTTTTGGACGCTTTGAAGGATTCTTCTTTTACATCTGGATTTTCTTATTCAGTTCTCATTTCATATGTTGTGAAGATTCCATGTAGTTCGTCCATGCTTATTGAGTTTAGATCCGATCTTTATTCTAGTGCTGATATCTTAGGGTTAAATCTCATAGGAAGAGATCTTAGTACCTTTTGAACAATTACAGATTCTTCAATTTCTTCTCCCAATCCTATGATTGCATTCACTATTTCATCGACTTGTAAGAAGTAGGCTACAATATTCTCATCTTCCTTTATTTTTAGTTGTTCGAACTAACCTCTGTAAGTTTGAAGATTTGATGCTTTGAATTTTGTATCTCCTTCATAAATATTTCAAAGCTTGTCCCAAATATCTTTAGAGGATTTACAATGTGCAACTTTGGTGAATACCATATCACTAAGACCATTCAAAAGTGCATTTGTGGCTTTGGAATTATTCTCACTGAGTTTCACTGCTTTTTCATTTGTTGGTGGAACTGTTGGTGTTGTGTATCCATCTACAATTGATTGCCAAACTTGAAATCCATGTGCCTATATATATGTCTTCATCCTTATGCTCCAAAAAACATACTTCTATCCATCAAACTGTGGTATTCCATTTTTATACAAGTTGGTACTCTCCATGATCTACCTTTCAGTGGTTAAACTGATTTCTGAAGGAACCTTCTCTGAAACCAATTGTTGGATTACTGAGAGGGGGGTGAATCAGTAATAACACAATTATAATACTTTTTAACCAAATAATACAAGTCTTATATCAATGTAGAATTATTATACAATGATGAGAAATAAGAAATGAACAATCACACACATACACAGTAAAACAATGTTTTACATGGAAACCGAAAGTGGGAGAAAACCACATAATTATTTTTCTTATATGTCTTGAAGAATTACATTCATTGGAAGCACCAACTTCCTTTGTTTTCCAACTGCAACTGGAAGGAGGCTCCAACCCCCTAGTTTCTTAGGCTACAACCTGAGGGAAGCTCTAACTCCCCAATTCTCTGGCTACAACCAGAAGGAGGCTACAACCCCCTATGTTCTTCGGCTACAATCGGAAGGTGGCTATAACCACCTATCCTTCCCCCGTCCAACCGTCTTGAAGTATAAGTAGAATGATGGAACCACTATCAACCTATCACTACGAGATATATTGTTGTACAATTGTATCAACCTGTACCACTGACCTGTATCCAATCTGTACATCTGCCCCGTAATCAATCTGTACCTGAACTGAACATGTATCTACAAAAATACAATAGGTAGGCAACATGTAGTGCTGCATCCCGCATATGTACGTTCCCTATCTGTTATGCATCCCACGTATGTACGCGCCCTAACTGTTGTGTAGCCTGCGTATGCCTTCGGGAACTAGGGTTTCCTTTCACTTGCAAAATTCTAACCCTCTGTAACTTCTTTCACATAGATCTGTAACCTGTCATTGTATCCAAACTGTAACTATACCTGTGCATAACATTCACTCAAGAAGAATATGTCTCTCTCTAGTGATGTGCCATATAGGTGTGTGAAATCATGAACAAGTATACTTTCCTTCACATGATCTTAGTCATCAAACCCTTTCTGATATTCAGCCTCTCAAAAGATCAACAAATACAAGATCTCAACCATGTACTATAAAACCCTTGGCCATATGCCAAGACATGCAAGATGTGCCTCAACAAGAAGTATCGATGATAAATATGCCAACACTGTATTTCTGTAGATCTAAATTATGCAAAATATTCCATGTAGCCACTAGTCTCTCTAGGGAGAATCCTCAAATACCCATTGCCATTCCTCATGCATACATCAAAATCCAACTATTCATAGAAATAAGACATACCTTTTGAACCAATGGATGGATTTGATGTATCTGAGCACTTTAGACCTTCTTGGGAGCTTGATCTCATGATGTAGAACCTCTGCATCTTCATCTTCTCAAGTTTCCATGGCTTTACCAACATTTACTCACCCTGTACACAACCAGCCTTCGTACATATGCTCCCTATACACAAACAACCTGTGTACTGTATGCACCCTATACACAGACAACCCTTGTATGCCTCAGAAAACATGGTTTTCTATAAATATGAGAATTTCACTGTCAACCCTTCGTGCTACCTCAAAATTTTTCCACTTTATATGTATTCACAAGTATTTACAAGAAGATTTACACAAGAAAATAGATATACAATATGTACAAGTGTGTCATTAATGAGTGAGATTTGCCTCTTATTTATATCATCATGTAGCCTTACACTTTCCTTATTTTAGGGCTTCTCCATTTAAAATAATTTATTTTGCAAGACACTTTGACTCTTGGGGGCTTCTATAAGACTCATGAGTGTTCTTCAACTTCATATGGTCATAAATCTCTAACCGTGAGGAGTTATGTGACGTTCCATATACCACCGGAAATGGAATGACAAGCACTATGCATCTAGGATATTTTCACTGAAAAATTCATTGTCCTTCATCTCATTATTCCATAATTAAGCATGGGTTCTCTAACGATACTTCTAGGATAACTCAATCCACAAAGTGTCTTCCCGTGAGGGATTTCACCATAAGGGGACCACTTTGGAGTTCATCCATCTGTATGTGTTATTAACCATGACAAGACAATCATGAGTCATCTTTACATAATAAAAACTTGGGTTCATTACCCAAACCTTTGTGCTACCGGTCTTTCTTCAAGGGTTGACATCAATGACAACCAACCTTAATCAACAATGACATCAATGACAACTAACCTTAATCAACAAGAAAATTAATAGTGGGGTGAGGAATAGAGGTCATGCCAGCATTTGAAACTGAGATTCCTTGATGAACTCCTTGTTGAGCCAGTATATCTAGTCGCACCTGGTGAGAGGGAGAACCAATCTCATCCCCTCCTTTTGTTCATGAGGAGAAATTATCAGCAATCATATTAACTACTATCAACCCCTGTGGAATATTAGTTGATGTGTTACCTCTTCCCCCCACTGAATGCCCAAAGGAATCGTCCCTTTGCATAGTTGTCCTTTTCTTCCAAGTGGAAGTTTGAGACCCTCTCGATATCCCTTGAAAATATGAAGTACATTCATTTGCAATGTTTCCATATTGATGGCACCTTTGACATCAAAAAGGGACACCTTCATAGTTCAAAATTTGTTTCAGGGACTTCTCTCTTGATATTAAATTTAGCTCTCCAAGAAAACATTCTTGAAGATTCAGAGAGACAAGAATCCTTGCCACTGACATCTCACTTGTATCAAGTAAGTACATATCCACATCCAGATAGGAGCCCAGTTAGTTCCCTAGATCCACAAATCTTTTCTTTGTCCAAAATTCCATAGTAAGACTAGGAAGCCTTACCCATATTGGGGCCACATCCACTCGCTCGTGATTTAGATCAAACATGGAAGACCATTTTTTTAGGATGATTGGGGTCAAATCAATGCTCCAATTTTTCCTAAGTGCCCAATTTGCATTTTTTGTCGATATAAACTTGAATCTGAACCAACCTCGAGAAAGAGTTTGAACCAAGGGATCATACTTGAGAGCCTTAGACCACACACTTATCATCTATTATTTGATTTATTTTGAGTTGAAACGATGACCTCAAGCCATCCCTACTAGAGACGAGTATTCCAAGTCTTCCAAGTCCACAACTTCAGGCATCAAGATATCCAGTTAGAGCACTAAATTTTCCTACCCTCTCTTCTTCACACACTTACTTTTCTTCCTCCTTAGAGATGATTTTTGAGGTGAGGATGGATTCCTTGTTGGACCCTCGTCCCCTACTAGGGATTTACTTCCTTCCATCAAATCACCATAAATATATCTCTTTGTCTGTGGCCCAAAGCCCAAAGAAAATAACACAAAATCCACCAAGGCAACTTGATCCCTTGAAACCCCATTGTCAAGAGCCAGATTTGGGGACAACACATGTGGGAGAAAAATGTTGGGAGAATCTCCCCCAAAAATATCCACATCCAGGACCACTCCCAAAAAACCTATATCTATTCTCCCTTCTTCGCCATCATATCCATTCCCAAGACCAAAACTAATCTCCGACCATACATATTGTGGATTGGAAGAAAATATCCAAGAAGTACAGAAAATTCCAGAAAAGGTATTGCTTCTGTCCTCCAACGAAATATACCTCCCCGAAGCATTCTGTCCTAGATCTAATCCCAAATCAGTAGGGTTTGAGTGGAGAGAGAAAGAAACCGACCAATACAAATAAGGAACCCCCACCTCTGACGCACCAACCAAAAAACATTCCCATTCCATTTGCCTAACCTCCATCGCCAGGTCAGGTGTGATCTACTCCATGCAAGGTTCCGAAAAACTTCCAACTGGAAAACTCCAGATGCTTTGACCCACTAATGGGTCAGGGGAATAGTCCATGAGTTCACCACACTCTTCCAACGTCATCCACAGGGATGAGCTAGAAGCTGAATCTAGATCCCATGACATATTTGGGGATTACCTATACAAACACAACACCAAAAACTCTGTCGAAACTATATTTTTTTAATATATTTTAAAAATAATGAAATGCTCAATGATATATTTGAAGTTTGGTAGGAATACATTAAAATAATTAACATTTAATTATGGTAAGGAATTTTTTTACTCTAAAGGATTTTTTAATATTTTTTAGAAATAATGAAATGATATTATAATATGTTTTAGAAATAATGAAACAATATTGTGTGAGGATTGTTTTTTTCATGTTGTAATAAATTATGTACATTGAATTTGTTAAATATTGTTGTATATATAATTTTAATCTTAGCATGATTTTTTAAAAACATTTATTTAAGCATTTTGTTTTATAAGATGTTTTTCATGAAAAGTTTATTAACAATTAGTTTATAAAAATGAAACATGTTACATGTGGAGTTTTAATTCAAGTAGGAAGGACAACATTTCTCCTTCCTAAGAACCAAGATAAACACAAATGAAAGAAAATGGACCACTTCTTGATTTATACATGTTATTACTTGCATAAGGGCCATCCTTTCTTTGTACCATTTGAATGTGTCATAAAAGACAAATCTTAACATAAATATAATGAAGTAGTTTCTATTTAATTATAGTGAGTTTTTCTTTTCTTTTGAGTAAATTTTTTTTTATATATTAAAAAAAAATACAAACTTAGTTTGGTTTTCTTTTCCCCTTGACACTAACCTAGAAAATGAAAGGAAATTCAAATAATTACCAAAATGCTCTTTTTTATATTCTAAAAAAATACAATACAAACTTAGTTTGGTTTTCTTTTCCCTGGACACTAACCTAAAAATGAAAGGAAATTCAAATAATTATTAAAAAGGAACATATGGTATACATGCTGCAAATTCCATCCCTTCTACATTCTAATGCATGTTATAATTTCATTTTCCATATATTTTAAACTTCAAACGATATGATAAATAATTTCATTTGCCATATATTTTAAACTTCAAATTGTATTATAACCACAGGTGATCAATGTCTTGTTAGTTGGAAATTGTCATGCGTGTTTTTTGGGAGTGAAAAAAAGATAGTTGTTATTGAGGATCAACAATAAGTTCCTTCAACATTATAGAGAAACATACAGTTTCAACTATTGGCCAAGGGCTATTTGTTAATGAGATGATAAAAAATTCAATGCGCTTACGTACTCACCTAATCTAAGTTTATCTTAGTCTTTGTAGCACTAAAAAAAAATACATTGATTATAATTAATTTCTTTATTTTTGTGTTGGGTGAGTACAAGATAATGATTGTCTCATTTGATATGTTAGATACAATAGAAATTAAAAAAAATAAAGATACAAATATTTTGAGATACCTACACAATGAATCTATATTTCTAATAAGAAGACACAATGTAGAAAATTGAAAAACCTTTAGAGATATATAATTTTTATTTATTTAAATTTTTTCATAACTATATAAATTTGTTTTTTTCTAACATTGAAATTTTACTTTTTATGGAAAGTATGAGGCATATGACCATTTTCATGAAATTTTACTTTTTATGGAAAGTATGAGGCATATGACCATTTTCATGTACTACTTTAGTACCTAAATGATGGAACCATTATAAAAGATTGGTATGTATGTAGAGGACAATGAGTACTAGTGTAGGGCTATTTTTCCAAACAAAAAAAATGTTGTTTTATTTTTATTCTTTTAATTATTAAAGTTATAAAAACCCTAAAATAGCACATCAAGTGTTGATGTACTATTTGAAGGTCGTAACATAATGAAAATATATTTTCTTTAACATGTATAGGTCAATGTCTAGTAGCCAATCATATCATTTTTTTTTTCTGAAAATGAAAATGAGTGGATAAGCTATGGGAGAAACATAAGAGTCTATTTTTTTTGCATAAATAAGTTATGTCACAAGAAAAAT
>ML789803.1:17455-28754 GCA_009831015.1 Picea engelmannii
AATTACAACTAATGGCCTAAAGCTAACATAAATAAAATAGAATTACTAATCTAAATTACAACTAATGGCCTAAAGCCGACATAAATAAAATAACATTACTAATCTAATATGCCCCAATTAAGGGGTAATGAGCCAATATTAGGGCTTAACAGGTGATATGTACATAGTTCCTTATGGTTGAGGAGATATGGCTTAGTAAAGTTGGAGAACCCTCATGAGCTATCTAGAATCCCCTAGAAGGTCAAATAAGTCAATTTATTTTAGAATCTCCTAGAAGTTTACTAGTCAAAGTGGTTGTAACTAGGAATTAATCATGAGTTAAGTTGTTGCAAAAAGAAAATAATTAAAGATAAATTAGTTGCAACTAGAAGTGGTGAGTTTACTATTTGAGGATAAAGTGCTTGTAAGTGGACAAAGTAGTTAGAAGTGGGTTATCCATAAAAAAAGGAAGTTGGGTAAAACAGTTAGAAGATAACTCCTAGAGGAAGCTACTTGGAGAATATAAATAAGAGAGAAAGGGTCTCTTATTAGAACCTATTGAGCACATTGAATATCTATTATTGTGAAAGGTTTATTGTAGGTACTCAGTGATACATCTATATTGGTGCAAGTATGAAGAAGCGAAGGCAGAGTGACAAAAACGTTTCATGGTCATAGTGGAGTGCGAAGAAATTGTTAAAAACCCTATTTAGGGTCATCCCGGTGGGTCACCCAGTAGGCGTCCCACGAGGCACCCCCATGGGTTGAGTATATCCTGTCATGCAAGGCCTCACTAGATGTTTATCTTGTGTCATGTGAGACACTGCCATATGTGAAGGTTGAGGTGTGTTTCAGGTTGCAGAGGATGAGTAGAGTTTCTAGGAAGTTCTACAGTGATTAGGTACAACAGATCTATCTGTAGGTTAAAAAAGGTATGTCATATTCTTATGTTGTAGCCACCTTCCGATTGTAGCCAAAGAACATAGGGGGTTGCATCCTCCTTCTGGTTGGAGCCAAAGAATTGGCGAGTTGGAGCTTCCCTCAGGTTGTAGCCTGAAAAATAGGGGGTTGGAGCCTCCTTCCAGTTACAACTGGAGAACAAAGGAAGTTGGTGCTTCCAATGAATGTAATTCTTAAAAAAATATAAGAATTTTTTTTTTTTGGTTTTCTCCCGCATTGGGTTTCCACATAAAAATACTGGTATATTATGTATGTGTATGATTTTTCATTGTTCATGGTTTATTTATTTTGCACTTATTGAATGATATTGGTAAATTGATCATAAAGTTAACAAAACTTATATATTGTGGTTAAAAAGGATTAAATTTCTATATTATTGATTCACCCCCCTCTCAGTAATCCAACAATTGGTATCAAAGTGAGTCCTTCAAGAGACAATTTAACCACTGGAAGGAGATCATGGATTACTCTAAGATTGATATCCCACAATCTGATGGGGAAGATTATGCCTTCTAGAGCAGAAGAATGAAGACACACATACAAGCACTAGGATTTGATGTTTGGTGATCAGTGATAGATGGATACAAAGAACCAACCATTCCTCCAATAGATAAAGATGGAAAGAAACTTGAATAAAATAATTCAAGAGATGCAAGTGCACTCCTGAATGGTTTTTCTAAATCTATGTACACCAAATTTATGCGTTGTGATTCCACAAATGACATCTGGGTCAAGTTGAAGAATGTATATGGAGGATATGAGAAAGTAAAAGAAGTTAAGCTTCAAATTTTCAGAGAAAAATTCAAACAACTGAAGATGAATGAAGATGAGAACATAGTTGTCTACTTTCTTTGAGTTGATGAAGTATTAAAAAATATCAAAGGCTTGATAGGTCATTGTCAAAAAGGTATTGATATCTCTACCAATGAGATTTGATTCAAAACTTTCAACACTAGAAGAGAGAGAGGATCTAGATACATTGACCATGGATGAGCTTCATGGGACACTCACAACTTATGATATGAGAACATAGAAACATAATATGATTACAAAATAATTAGCATTCAAATCATCCAAGAAGTGAAAGAAAAAGGGAAATAAAAAGACAAAGTCAGATAGCAACAACATTGACATCTCAGAATACGATGAAGAAGTAGTCGACTTCACCAGAAGACTGAAAAATGGAACCGACAAATATAGAGGTAATATTCCATTGATTTTTTTTAATTGGGATGGAATTGGTCATTTTTATAACAAATTTCCCCATAAGAAAAATAAAAGGAATGAAGAAGATGATTCAAATAGAAAAAAAACATACAAAGGCAAAAGAACCAAAAATAATTTTTTCAAGAAAAGATTTTGCACCAAATAAGACAACACCTCATCAGACGAAGATGAAGTCAGTTAAAGTGATACAGAAAGGGTTCTATTAATGGCAGCAGAATATTCCAAAGAATAAGGCTCTGAAGAAGAATATGAATAGGAAGAAGTTGACTACAAATAAGAATTGTTAAATGCCATAGAAGTTATAAAACAAGAGAAGAAAAAAAACAATTCACTTCAGGAAGAACTAAAGGTAATGGGATTTCAGAATTCAAACTCTAAAGAACTAGAGAAAATGATCATTAAATTAAAAATCAAACTAGAGGAAGAAAACAGAATTGAAGAAACACTTAGAGAATAGCTAGAAGAAAGAGATAGGATCATTGGATATTTGGAAGCAGAGATTATCACATTGAGAAAAAATCTTCAAAAGAAAAACATGCAGAACAACTCCAAAGTTTTGAACAAGATTATTAGAAGTCAAAGGCCAAATCATAACAAGTCTGGACTAGGATATAGCCAGACAGAAAAGGGATCAAGCCCCAAAACAAAAAATAAAGAAAAAAAACCAAGAAGCTACGCAGAGACAATCATAGGATTTCTTGAGAAGAAAGAAGACAAGAAGTTTCACAAGGAAGATCATAGAGACACTCCTCCACCCAGAAGATTCATATTTCAAAATCAACGATAGTCAGAAACAAGGACTCAAGAAGAAGAAGGGTTCATAAGAGTAACTCATTTTAGAATATCTACAACTCCCAGGTATCAAACTATCTTCCTTGGTTTATGTTATGCATGTAACAATTTTGGACATAAGGTCGTAAATTGTAGAGCAAATAATAGGAACAGAGACAACCAAGAAAGTTATGCATGAAATGGTTATTCAAGAAATCCTCGTGAAACACATAACATAAGCTACAACATGTTTGAATCCTTGAGTATTGAGACAGAATGCTACAAGTGAAACAACTTTGGACACATGGCCAAATATTGTAGAATGATAGTTCCTCCAAGAGAACCACAATAGAATAATAATAGTCACAAACATGAATGTCAAAGAATATGGATAAGGAAGTAGAATAAGTGCAACAATTAAGAATGCACACTTTCTCTACAATCTAAACACAAGAAATGTGGTTGGTATGTTCATAGTGTCTATTCAAAGCACATGACAAGTGATAAGGACAAGTTTCTAACTTTTAGAAAGGAAAGAGATGGGTTAGCCTCTTTTGGAAACGATGAATCATCCATAATCATTGGAAATGGTACAGTTAGGATAGGAAATAAGGATACCAAGGAAGATAATGTTCCACTGGTGGAAGATATGAAACAAAATATTTTGAGTGTAAGTCAAATGTGTGACCAAGGTCACAAACCTGTGTTTGATTCATAGAAGTGCGAGATAAGAAAATCAGAATTAGGTAGAGTGGTAGCAATAGTTGTGAGAACTTCAAGCAACATATATGTACTAAGATAAATTGGAAATGGAAAGTGTTGTTTAGGAAAGGAAGTTAAAGTTTGGCTATGGCACAAAATATTGGGTCACATAAATTTTGATAATCTTGTCAAGGTCAGCAAAAAGGAAGAAGTCAGAGAAATTCACTAGATCATGAAGCCAACCAACACTTTATGCAAGCATTTTCAACAAGGAAATAAAACAAATACCAATTTGAAGTCAAAGGAATACTCCACAACAAAGCCGCTGGAAATTGTGCACACTGATCTAGTTGGACCAACTAGAACAAATGGGTTGAAAGGTGAGTAGTATTTTATGCTATTGGTTGATGATTATACAAGAATGTTTGCAGTTTTTTTTCTCAGGAAGAAGTCATAAGAATTTGAGAACTTCAATATATACAAGAAGATGGTTGAAAATGAGATAGATTCAAAAATACAATGTTTGAGAAAATAATGGAGGAGAGTTTACTTCAAAGAAATTTATGGACTTCTCCAGTAAGCATGGTGTTGTTCCTGAGTTTATACTTTAAGGCTCTAAAGTATACCATCAAGGCATCCAAAAAAATAGAGAGAATTAAGGAGAAAGAATCAATTACGAAGGGCAAATAAGATTTGGTTTCTCAACTGTCTCTATCTAGCTTCCCATTGTTCTTGGATGTTGATTTCTCTCTCAATAACTTCCCATGAACGTTCTAATTCAACTCGGGTAGTTGTTGTTTGCAGGATGGTATTAAATAAGTTCAAAGCAATGCTAGTTTGATCCTGTAGGTTGGGTTCTATGTTAGGTTGTCTATTACTTGGGACAATCATGAGGATTGAAATTTTATTAAATTATAAAAAGTTTTAGAAATTTTGTTGCTTCAGTTTTGTGGGATGAAATAGAAAAGGAATTTTGGAACTCAAAATAATAACATAATAACAGTAAAGGTCGTTTCCTGTACTTGAAGTAATTTGAGAATATTAAAATAGCCACAAAGAAACACTGTTGGAGAATATGAGGCTTTAATATTGAAAGAATCTCATATCATAACAGAAGAAGGGAAGAAAAACAAGATTTATGATGGAGTATAAGATATAACCATCCAACAGACCTACAGGTCTTGAAACTACTGATAGCAATCACAGAGGAAAAACTGTAAATAATTAGATAGTCGAATAAATTTAAACTACAGTATAATTTTGAATTAGACTATAGCTGATCATTCATTAGAAAGACACGGAATACAAGATATTAAAAGATATTGAAAGCAGAGTGAAGGAACACGTAGCTTCAAGGTGACAGAATCCAGAATCTCTTCTGCTTGTCTATATTATTATAAATTGGAAAACTTCTAATACAATTGGCTCCCAAAAAACAAAAAGCCCATTCTCAGTCTTGTGAAATTATATTTATACATGATCACCCAACCTTTTTTCTGTCAGTGATTAACTAATTTCCGAAGACTAACGGTTACATGAATATGAAATAGTGAACCATTTCTATTTCTATATTTATCTTCTTTGATTAATTTCGATGATGAAATTTTCAAAATAATACTTTAATTCTTTGATGATGAACTTGCTTCTTCTCTTTTGAAACAATCAATACATTTTACTAGGAGGTGCACCAATGCTCTAGGAGCCTCTGGAATATCTTTTTCCTGGAATAGGAAGAATTTTTTCTGTAGCCTTGGTAGATGGTCTTCAACTATCTTTCCTATAAACGCAATAGCTTGTAACTTTAAATTTGGTCTCACCATCCACTTATTTATCTGTGTAACATCAATTACCTTAATCTGTGAGAACTCTATCTGAATTTATTCCAGATATTCCTTGAATTTTAACTGATGGTTACCGATATTAATTTCCCCTAATAATCCGAAACAATTGTCTCTTCCCAAGTTCAATGAATCCTTATCTAGAAAATAAAAAATTACTTGGCAATCATCGTTAACCTCCTTGGTTATTTTTTTATTTTCGGTGAGGCTTGCCTCCCAAACCTTGAGTATTACATCCCCTTTGATCTGTTCTAAAACAGATAACTTACGAGTCTTTCAAATTTCCTCTTTTGCTGAAAGAGTCACTGCCTTTTGAAAAGTGGTTCTGGCTTCTTTTGTCTCTATTTACTTTAGGATAATATTCTCCAAGGATATTCTTGTCTCCTGAAAGTAATTTTGAATAATTCCTAACTTAGAGATCAATCCCTATTGCTCTTTTTCTATTTTTGCATGAATTTCCAAAGCATGGGCTTGAAAAGCTTCCATTTCTACCACTTGATTTTGGATTGAACTCATCTTGTTCTATTCATTTCATGTTGCTGTAGGACTTGTTCTTGAGTGACCTGTATTTTCTGATTTGCTTCCTCTAAGCTTGCTTTCATTTGTTGAATCTCTTGAATGTCATTCAATCTAGCTTGTTCTAGACCCTTTTTTATTCCCCAACTAATATTTCTTTCAGTTTCTTTTAATTAACCCTGTAGTTGAGCTATCCTCTGATTTTTCTGGTCCAACATAGTTGTTAAACTACCCATAGAGTATAAATTCGTCGACACTAAATCTCCCATCATGCCTGCTATCTCTGTAGTGAATTCCCCCTCTTTAATTTTTTGTCCATCTATAATGATCTTGTTCTTTTTAATCATTATATCTCCTTTTGGGTGCATTTCTTATTTTAGGATTGCCTTTCTCTTTTTATTGAAAAAATAATCGGATGAAGGAATCTCATCCCTAGAAATAGGCTCAAGATCACTAACATATAGATCTCCCTCATGGGGGTTTCCATAAGTAGACTGCAATGGAGTCAAAGAAGTAATGGGACTTCCAAGTTTTGTCGATGTTGTTCCTCCTACTTTTTTGGGAAAACTCTTAGGGATGTATGAGGGTGTTTGCAACTCCTTTCCTTTCCCTACCTCTGATTCTTCTGTCTGAGGAACTTCTGTTTCCTATGAAGGTATTTCAATCTCCTTCATTTTTCCTTTTGTATTTGCTTTATCCTGTACATTTGTTTCAAAGCCTAGAGGAGGCCCTTCCTGCTATGGAGGTGGGGTCATGGATTCACCCTGCAAACTCTTTGGTAAACAACTTTGTCTATGACTCTGGAATGACATGAAGCCAACCAGTGAGTTAGGTTACATGGCCCATACCCTGTTCAATACATATTCATAGGATTTAACCTCCTTGAATACATCATCATAAACAGATGTTTCGTGCTCATAAGCTTTCAAATTACAGTGCATCAAATGTCTTCTTACTAATTGATAAGGGTCATGCTTTATGTGCTCAATATCTACCAGTTTTATTTCTTCCAATGCTTCAACCTCCACTTTAGAATGGCCTAGGTTTAGTAATGAAAATTTCCTAACATACACAGGGAACATTGGCCAGGATTTCTTCTGAGCCGCCTTGAGATCTATTGCAATACCACCTTTCACTATTTGATGTGCTACCTCCCTCAATACCAGTCTATCCGGGAGGAATTTCGGAAGTGTGTGAGGGGGGATTGAGTGCCCATAAACCCTAATATAAGATAAGTTTTCATCAACAAACCAGTCAGCTATTTCTTTGTGATTTTCTAAGACTGGCTCAGAAATGCGAGGGGGTTCACAACCATAAAACATTTTATGCAATGGGACTACTACAAAATGACAAATTTCATAAAACACATTCTTAGCATTTTCTTCCCATAACAAAGAGTCATACTCGTGAATGGGTTCGGGACAAGTTATGTTCCAACTCCAATTCATCAAGGGAGAAGGAGTTCCAAAGAAGATTGCGTACATAATGTACACTGACATGTAAAAGGCCACTCGCTAACCTTTAGATTTTTGAAATCTGTAATTTGAAACTTCTTGAGCTAGGTTATCAGACATAATCTTACTCTAGTTGAAAGTGTATCCTTCTGAAGCTTCTTCTATAAAGGGCACCCATTCTGCAGGAAAATGGCACGTATCCTTTTTCCTGAAAAGTCACAGCATAATGGCTACATAGACCATGTATTCGTTCAAAGATGCTATGGCATAAACTCCAGGGTTATCAGCCCTAAACTTTGATGGACATCTCCACCATTCTCTGTTTAAATCAGGATAAGTTCGGTCTTCCTCAGTACACTCTTTCCTTTGAAATTCAGCTAAAAACTTGGCATTATAAGTGTACTTAGGATTTGGTGAGATTTTATAGATTACTTGTATATGTTCTGGCCTGAATGAGCCAACAACGACCCCTTGATCATTTAAGATGCTCCTCATCGGAATATCAACCTTTTCTAGGGCCCAATTGATCATGTCATTGTACGCCATAAGCTGAGGGCGTGCCACGATCTTATGAAGCTCTGATTCTGCTATATCTCGAAAGTGATTCTCAGAATCAGTATGAGAATTCTTGAATTCGTATTCCAGGAATTCAGAGATTTGTGTCCAAGATTTAAATAAGTCGATAGCATGTGGCGTAGTGTCGAATATGATATCTTCTTCCTATGTATCTTCACTCTTCTTCAATGCTTTTTTTGGTGCCATGACTTTAAGTTAGATGGAAAACCTAGCATAGAAAAGGAGTGTATGAGTTCAAATGAATGTGTCCTGCGCTTGATAGTATGAAACAGAAAATGTTGCAAAACATAGACCTTCAAACTCTCTTTTAATTCATTTAATGATGCAGGTACTGACGCAGCTGGAAAGATTTCAATACATTGGATGCAATGGCTATTTACTAAGATATGCATTAGTGTCACATATCATCAGTTATCTTTTATTAATGTGGCCGTATTTTGGCGCTTATGAATTCAAAATTTGGAAAATTTCATTCGATCGGAAACCAAAACATGAACAATCCTAAAAATTTGATTGTCATTAATCATGGTTCCAAAACATAGTTAATTTAGACTAAACACAGATTAAGAGCCAATATTTTGCGTTTCCGGATTTCGGGGATCGTGTTGATGAGAGGTATGTTATCACTAAATCCTGATTTATGAAATTGCGAAATCGCAACATGTTTAAATTGGGACTTAATTCCATTTTAGTTAACTAATTAATCAAGATTAAGGAAAAAACATGATTAATTCAGTTTAACACAAATTATGGGTCGGGATTTTGCATTTCAGGATTTCGGGGATCATGTTGACAAGAGGTATGTTATCGCTAAAACTCGAATCCCGAAATCATGATATGATTAACTTAAACCTTAACTTTTCATGTTAGTGAATTAATTAATCAGAATTTGAAATAACTCTCATTCTTTCGGGAAACTGGGGATCGGGGTTTCGTGATTCAATATGTATTGAAACATATGTTCTCAGCAAACGCTGAATCTCGAAAACTTTTTAAAGTTAATCATAACTCCTTTAGGTTTTAATCTTATCATGATTAAAAAATAACTTTATAGAAAATGTGTCGGGACTCTTATAACATTTTAGGTTTTTTGCCTTTTATTATTTAAAAAATAAAGTTTGTCAGGATTTCGGTATCGACCTTTTGGAAATAACAGTGAGGGTTATGCTTTGTGAAAATCCGAAACCCGAAAAAGGAAGGTTTTAGTTTTGAAGACAAAAAATTTAATATATGTTTCAACATAGGCTCCAATTGGGGACCTCGTCTCCTTGTGGGACGAGGAGAACAATTAGACTTAATGCCTTTAATTGGGTAAATGGAGTCAATGGATTTTTTTTGTAGAACTTGTTTAGGAAGGGGATATAGAGGGAAAAAGATATTTTGTGTTTACTTATGAAAATATTTTCAAAACTCTCAACGTTGTAAACTCAACTGCAACCCCATTCTTGATCTTCTCCTTCTCGCTACTGAAATTAAGTTTTCTTTAAGATGATCAAAACAATCCTAGGGAATCCAACAAATCCTGTGGCTTTTGGCTTGCATCAAACGAAGTAAATTTCATGTTTTTTAATTGGGGATCCCTGTCTGTGTTGGTTGTGGAGCCTGATTATCTTCCTGATTGAGAGGTCCTTGCTTTCAGCCGTGTTTATACCCCATGAAGTATTTACACCCCATAAATATGTACACTCTTCCACGCGGGGGAGTGCAGAGGGGGGGTACCCCTCTGCAAGGTCCGGGGGGGATATCCCCCTGGTTGGGGGGTCTGTGGACAAGAAGGCCCCCAACGGGGGTTCAAGGGAGAAGCCCTCGAAGGAAAAATTGCCTTGTAAATGTATATATTGTAATTTCATTGTAAATCTGGACCATTCATTATAAGGTTGCAGATCTAACAATAGACATTACGTTAGGGTTTTTTTCCCTAGAAGGAAACCCTCTTTTATGAGGGAAATGTATTGTGGCTATGATTGATGGAAAATATTGTATTCTGAGAGAGGATATTGTGAGGGAAAGAAGAGGAAGTTACAGTGGGTTTCACTGTAGTTTGCATCCCTTCATTTGTTGGATAATAATAAAGTAAGGACCTGACAATTTCTCTAGTGGGCGTAGCGTACACTGGGTGAACCACGTAAATCTTTGTCTCTCTTGTATTGTGTATATTTTGTGTTTTGTTTCCGTATTTGTTTTTATTTTATTGCTCCACGGTCCTGTTTTTCTAACAACTTGTATCAGAGCGAAAGGTAACTCACAGGAAAAGAGGGTTCCTGGTTCGAGTGGGAGCAATGTCAGAAGATGGAAAGTTTAGGGTCGAGAAATTTAACGACCAAAACTACCAGTTATGGAAGATGCAGATGGAATATTATTTATATCAGAAGGATCTATTCCTACCATTGGGTGGAGTAGAAAAGAAGCCAACGGCTATGAAGGACGAAGAATGGGATATTCTTGACAGAAAGTCTCTAGGAATGATAAGGCTGAGCCTGGAAGCGTCGGTGGATTTCAATATTTCCAAAGAAAAGACAAGGAAGGGTTTGATGGATGCATTGGCCAAATTGTATGAAAAACCCTTGGCGTCCAATAAGGTATTTCTAATGAAGAGATTATTTAATATGAAGATGTCGGAAGGTGGGTCTGTTGCAGATCATTTAAATGAATTTAATACGGTTACTAATCAACTAAGTTCTGTAAAAGTGGACTTTGATGATGAGGTTAGGGCTCTTCTAATCTTGTGTTCATTGCCAGAAAGCTGGAATATCTTGGTCATGGTTGTAAGTAACTCTATCTCTGGTTCAAATACTTTAAAATTTAATGATGTTGTTGGTGTTATCCTTAGTGAGGAAATGCGATGGAAAAGCACAGGTGAGACATCAGGAAATGCATTGAACATGGAGAACAGGGGAAGACAAAAGGATAGAGGAAAGGGCTCAGGGAACCGCAAAAATTCTAGGAAGGGTAGATCCAAATACAGACTTGGAAAGATAGAGTGCTGGAATTGTGGGAAGAAAGGACATCTGAAGAAAGATTGCAGATCTCCAAAGAAACAAAGAGATGGACAACAGGAAATAAATCAGGAAGCAAATGTAACATGTGATGTGTTACAAGATGCTTTGATTCTTTCTGTAGATAATATTTCTAGGTCTTGGGTAGTAGATTCAGGAGCTTCATTTCATGCCACACCCCATAGGAAACATTTTCTAGATTATGTTCAAGGTGATTTTGGATAGGTTCATTTGGGTGATGATGCACCATGCAAAATTTTTGGAATGGGAAAGGTAAAAA
>ML789803.1:30743-52886 GCA_009831015.1 Picea engelmannii
AATCGCAAATTGACATTGTCTCAGGGTGAGTACAAAGAGAAGGTGTTGGAGAGGTTTAGAATGCAGAATGCAAAACCAGTTAGTACACCTTTGGCCAGCCATTTCAAATTAACTAAGGAAATGTGTCCCAAGACACAGGAGGAAATATATTACATGTCCAGGGTCCCTTATTCATCAGTAGTTGGCAGCTTGATGTATGCAATGGTTTGCACAAGACCAGATATTGCACATGCAATGGGAGTTGTGAGCCGGTATATGAACAATCCAGGTAAAGAACATTGGGAGGCAGTAAAGTGGATTCTCAGGTATTTGATAGGTACTACTACTCATGCATTATGTCTTGGAGGTTCAAACACTTTTCTACAGGGATATGTTGATTCATATATGGTAGGTGATAAAGATAGCAAGAGGAGCACCATAGGGTATGTTTTTACTATAGGTGGAACAACAGTAAGTTGGATTTCGAAACTACAAAAGGTTGTTGCACTTTCAACAACAGAGGAAGAGTATGTTCCTGCTACAGAGGCTAGTAAAGACATGATTTGGTTACAGAGGTTTATGGAGGAATTGGGAAAGAAGCAGGAGAAAAATAGGTTGTACTGTGACAGTCAGAGTGCCATTCACCTTGCAAAGAACTCAGCCTTCCATTCGAAGAATAAGAATATACAGTTGAGGTACCACTTCATATGATCTACCTTGGAAGATGGACATTTGAAGTTGGAAAAGATACACACTAGCCAGAATCCTATAGACATGTTAACAAAGGGAGTAACCAGGGAGAAACTGAGTTCCTGCTCAGTTTCAGTTGGTCTTCAAGAATGAAGATAAGATGAGAAATTTGCCAGGTCCAAGAAGGTTCAAAGTCCAGCATATATAGTAGCGGTGGAGTTGTTGAGATCAGTCTCCGCGTGGGAGATTGTTGGTTGTGGAGCCTGATTATCTTCCTGATTGAGAGGTCCTTGCTTTCAGCCATGTTATAACCCATGAAGTATTTACACCCCATGAAGTATTTACACCCCAGAAGTATGTACACTCTTCCACATAGGGGAGTGTAGAGGGGGGGTACACCCTCTGTAGGGTCCGAGGGGGCTATCCTCCCGGCTGGGGGGTCTGGGGGCAAGCGTTCCCCCAGCGGGGGTTCGGGGGAAACCTCCCCCGATGGGGGTTTGGGGGTGAAGCCCCCAAAGGAAAAATTGCCTTGTAAATGTATATATTGTAATTTCATTGTAAATCTAGACTGTTCATTATAAGGTCGCAGATCTAACGGTAGAGATTATGTTAGGGTTTTTTTCCCTAGAAGGAAACCCTATTTTATGAGGGAAATGTATTGCGGCTATGATTGATGGTGAATATTGTATTCTAAGAGAGGAGACTGTGAGAGAAAGAAGAGGAAGTTACAATGAGTTTTGATGTAGGTTGTATCCCTTCATTTGATGGATAATAATAAAGGAAGGACCTGTCAATTTCTCTGGTGGGCATAGCCCACACTGGGTGAACCATGTAAATATGTGTCTCTCTTGTATTATGTATCTTCTATGTTTTGTTTCTGCATTTGTTTTTATTTTATTGCTCCACGGTCCTGTTTTTCTAACAATTTGGACTTGGGATGCAGATCTGGTTTCGAAAAGGCTAGTAACCAGGGTAGAGTGAAAATTACATATGACATCCTTACATATACCTCAGATATTGCTTCACTGCCAGCGAGCCTGTTCAATACCCCGGTGAAGTTATCTGTCACTTTTTACTGAATTTCCTTTCACCACTTCGAATCATAATTATGCATTTAAATGATGAGACGGGGGAAATCATTTAAATGAATTTCCTTTCATCATCTTCTTGGACTAGATGGGGAAATCAAATATGAATTTCCTTTCACCATCTCTCTTATATTTTACTTTTTGAACCTGAAGTGGGGGCAATCAGTGGTAGTAAGTATATCAGGGATGGTATCTATGTAAAATTTGCAATGTAGGTCTGCCAACTTGCTTTGATTACCCTGAACCAACCCTTTTTTAACTTTCAAAGCACCTTAGTCCGCAGGGAAAAAGGGGAAGATTAATTCCAGGGGTCTTCCTTCGAGCAAGCCTAAATCCTTAGAAAACTGTTAAGAAGCCTAGGAAAGTCAGGATAAACCTAAGCATAACCTGTTTAGTCGGAGAGTATGAAGTTATGAGGACTGGTCTACCTTTGAAGAAATGTTTTTCAACTTCCAAAGCTAAGACGTAATCTCTTCTCCCTCTGTGGGAAACCCAGAAAGATATTTGGTCTTTTATGAAGGGAAAACTAAGGGTAGAAAAGGGTGATAGAGAAAAGACTTGGAAATCAAAAAATGGGGGTCACGAATTAAACCTAAGTCTTGGAACTCCTTCTCAGAGATGCTTTTCTCTTTTGTTTATTTTAATTACCTCCTGTCTTATTCTAGGTGAAACTCTTAGGGCCTAGACTTTTAAATCATTCATTTAGTGATCTATCATACTTACAAGACAATCACCGCACTTTTTAATACAAAACCTTTGTTTGCAAAAAATAGACTTTGCTAGAATTCACACCTTTGCCTTACCATTTTCGTTCTCTTTTGAAATAACATAAAATCTTATCTATCACCTATTTTTGGCAAATTTATCTTCCAATATAAGGCTATCTGTTTTCTCCTTTCACTTGTCGGGTTGTCAGCCAAAATCCTGTAAGGGAACAATACGAAGAGTATCAGGGCCTTTTTTTTTTTTTGAAAGAAATGAATATATTGAGAATTTTGTATCCCTACTTCTAGAAAAACATTAACCTATTTTTTTTATTTATTTTTATTATTATTATTATTTTTTTTTTTTACAGAATGAAAGTAGACTTACCGAAGAAAATTATGAAATAAAAATAATAAACAAACAGGTATATACAGTGGGAATTCTAGAAAACAACTATTCCATATAGTGTTTTAAATAACGCCCGTTGACAGGGGCGTTATGGATTTTACCATCCAAATTTTCTAACAGAAACAAATTTTTTCCTTCAGGAGATGCAACCTTGAATGATCCATACCAGATGTGATTGAATTTACCATGTTTTCCCGAGTCCTCCTTCCTAGCATCCCATTTTAAAACCAAATCTCCGGGGAGAAAATCCTTGTCTTTGGCCTTACGATCTAATAGCGCTTTCATGTCATCCTGGTATTTCTGCAGCCTTTCGTCCACTTCGGCCCTGTGCTGTTGGACTTCAATTAGCTAGTTTATTCTTCTTGTGACATGATTTGGTTCTTCCTTCTCATATTGCCAAAGTTTCATTACAGGAAGCACTAAATTGATAGGTAACATTACATCGGTCCCATACACCATTTGGAAAGGAGAAGTACCGATACAAATTTCATGCCTATCTGATTTGCCCACAGAGCGTATTTCAAATGCACATGCCAAGATTTCTTGTTTTCGATCAACACTTTCTTAATTATATTGATTAGGCTCTTGTTTGAAGACTTGGCCAGACCATTTCCCTGAGGGTAGTATGTCGTGGAATGACCAAGAAAAATATTATATTTTTGGCAAAAACTGACCATAACAATAGATTTAAAAGCCTATGTGTTATCTGTAACTATCTTTCGAGGGCAACCAAATCTAGACAAAATATCCTCTTCTAATAAATCTATTACCACCGAATCAGTAGCCCTTTTAGTTGGAATAGCTTCCACCCATTTGGTGAAGTAATCTATAGCAGTCAGGATCCATCTGTGTTGAGCGCTAGAATGTGGATTAATTTCGCCTATGAAATCTAATCCCCATTGCTGTAAAGGAGCTTCCGTTTTGACCGGAACCAATGGCATTGTTGGGAGTTTATGTTTGCCTGAGAACAATTGGCAAGGATTTCAATCTTGGACCTTGGTGTTGACGTCTGAGAAAAGTTTGGGCCAATAATATCCCGCCCTCAGGATCTTATAAGCCATTTCCCTCTAGGCGTGATGTCCTCCTCACAGACCTTCATGAAATTTTCTTATGACCTTTTCTGTTTCTGATTCGACCAAACAATCCATCAGGAAGCCAAGTGGGTCCTTCCAATATAATCATCTTTCGGATATATAGTACTTGACTACATGTAGCTTCAACATTCTCTCTTTAGATGGGGGGAAATCACTTGGGCACTTCAAGGTCAACAGGTAGGACACAATGTCTTTGTACCAATTTAATGAAGTAAACTTCTCTTCGATTCTGATTTCAGTTATTTGTTCATCAAGTTCATTCATGTCCACACACTCTTCTCCTCCCTGTACGCCATTTATTTTGAGAGCTCTGAAATTTGATTCAGCTAAGAGTTTAGCTAAACCTTGTGCCTTTGCTAGTTTTGTTGGTTTTATCTCCAAGTCGAATTCTTGAATTTTGGCAAGCCACCGTCCTCTTTTTCCATCACTGTCGGATTGAACCAAAATATCTTTTACGGATCTAGTAGGTACATACACAATCACCTTAGAATGAAACACATAGGTTCTAAAATCCTTTAATGCCTTCACCATAGCATATGCTTGTTTTTCCATTATATTATATCTAAGTTCGGCTTCTCTAAGACTTTTGCTAAAAAAGGCTATCAGTTGCTCAAAACCTTCTTAATTCTTCTGGAGGAGTACTGCGGCAAGTGTGTGTTCGGAGGCGAACAAGAAAATAAGAAAATCCTTTAGATAATCAAGGCTTGCTAGTATGGGTGCCTCTCTTATAACTTTCTTGATGTGTGCAAACGATGCTTTAGCTTCTACTGTCCATTTCACTTCACTATTTTTCTTTAGCATATCTGTGATCAATTTCACAATTTCAGCAAAGTTTGGAATAAATCTCCTCAAAAAATTTATTTTCCCTAAGAATGACTGAATCTCTTTTACATTCCTGGGGATATTTATTGTGTCTATAGATTCAACTCTTTTAAGGTCAATCCTAATTCCATCTCGAGACACAATATGGCCCAACAGTTTACCTTCTTGCATAGCAAAGTGAGGCTTTTGGGGGTTTAAAGACAAACCAAACCTGCAACATTTCTCAAACGTCTGCTTGCGATGCATCAAATGATCTTCATCGAATTTAGAAAAAAAGGTTAAATCATCGAGATAGATAACCACAAATTTGTCCCTTTTGCCAACGAAAGTGATATACATAGCACGTTGAAAAGTAGCACCTGCATTCATTAAACTAAAAGGCATCTTGTCATACATAAATGTACCCCAAGGGGTGGTGAAGGTTGTTTTTTCTTTATCATGTTCGCTGACGACAATTTGATTGTATCCTGAAAACCCATCGATCATCGACATCCTATTTGCCCCCACTACTTTTTCTAAAACGTGATCCATTTTGGGTAGGGGGTAATTATCTTTGAGAGAGGACTTATTTAGATTTCTGAAATCGACACATAGTCTAATTTCCCCATTTTTCTTCCTAATCGGGACTAGGTTTGCTACCCAATCGGAATATCTCAATGGTACAATTATCTTTGCATCCAGAAGTTTTTTGACCTCCCTTTCGATAACAGGCAATAATATAGGGTTGATTTGTCTGAGTTTTTGTTTAAAGGGTTTGACACCAGGCTTTAGGGGTATCTTATATTTGATCATAGAGGTGTCATATGTTATTAGCTCTTCATACGACCAAGCCAAAACATCTTTGTACTTTCTAAGCAACTCCACGTATTTATTTTTGGTTTCTGTAGATAGATATTTGGATAGTTTCACCATCTGAGGGTTTCCTTTGGTACCTATGTCACAATCCTCAACCTCTTTAGGTTGAGGTTGTAGAGTGGATTTTGAAGGGATATCATCTTGATTGAATAATCTTTCCAAGGGAATCAGGCCCTTGGGGATCTGGTTATTTTTAGGAATGAGCATTCGGTGATTCACGATTTTATCATGGAACTCTTGAGGATCCTCCTCTTCCTGCATGATCTAAATAGGATCATTTTGATTTTCTTGATCAATATGTGTTTCGACAAATTCATCTAATGATTCTAAAAATTTGCGAAGCTATTCATCATCCTCAAAGACTTGCCAATGTTGTATGTTATTCGGTATTGAAGGTCGATGCCTCATTTGTATGTGATACTTTAATTTAAACGCAGTGGGAGGTGTGAAAGTTGAGGCTGCTTTGGCTAATGCATCAGCCTGTGGGTTTTCAGTCCTTGGAACGAAATGAACATTCACAGAAGAGAAGAAATTCTTGATCAGATCCTAGACACAATTCCTGTAGGCCCTCAACCTAGGATGTTTGGCCTAGTACTGTCGATTTACTTGTTTTATAATTAGCTTGGCGTCACCAAAGACTTTGAGGTTTTTTATTTTCATTCTCCTAGCGACTTCTAATCCTAACACTAAGGCTTCATACTCGCATACATTATTTGTGCAGTCCACATTCCATTGTAGCCTATAGCAAAAGGGGATTACAAATTGATCATAGGGAGCCACAAGGAGTGCCCCTGCTCCATCTCCAAGGTAATATGAAGTGTCATCAAAATACATCTTCCATACACCAGTGCTATATACATTTTTAAAATTTTTTTCTTTTTCTATTTTTTCTTCTGTACAACTTTCGTCTATACCTACCTCGAAATCATCGTCAATAGATAAGATACAATTTCCTAAATCTTGATCAACAATATATACAAGGTGGTTATTTGGGTTATGTGGATCACCTACTTTGAAAGCCAATCTAGTTTCCCTGTATAAGCGCGTGTACTATCCCCCAAAAACTGGAATCATAGCATATGTCATGTCCAGCTGGAGAGATCCCCCAAGCTTGGCACCCCATGACCTAGATAACAACGTACCATACTTTGGAGGGATGTCGACGACCACTACATCCATAAGAATTATTTCTACAGGTATTTGTGCCAGACCTACCACCAGGTCTTTAATCATACCAATGCATTTGACCTTTCTTGAATCAAATGAATATAAGTCTCCATATGGCCTGGTGATTTTGAGACCTAGTTTCTAGATAATGGCTTTTGGCATCACATTGTGAGATGCTCTAGAATCTACAATGCAGTTATGAAGTAGGTGGTCAAACAAGGTCAACGTGATATAGAATGGGGCTATAGTGTCTCTCACACCTTCAAAATGCAGACCAAAAACTATGTTCGGCTTGTCATCTTCTAAGTTGATGACATCTGTCTGGCTTTCGTCTTCTGAAAAGATAATCATCTTGGCAATTTGTTTTCTGTATATGGGATTTTTAGCTAGTTCAACAAGGGGGATAGGGATTTTGATTTTATTTATTTCATTTTCCAGACTAAAGTTTCCCAGGGCCTTGTTGCTCTCTATGTTGGGGGCTTCAATTCCTTTCTTTTCATATTTTCTTTGTGGTGCGGATTTGGTTTCACTCATAGGGACCTGTGTTTTCAAGGTGGGTGTTCCTACTTGTTAACATTAATTTTTGTCTTGGGCATAAGAGTATTCAGGTCTGCAAGTTACACGAGAGGCACCCGAGCACAGCATGGAAAAATCTCATTTCAGGCTTCCAAGCAAGTAAGCGGGTGAAATTACATTGTCAGTGGCCTAGATTCATCTATAGAAGCAGATCGACGGGCGACAAAAATTAACAGTTAGCGAAGTTGCATCGGGATTAGCACGATGGATAACACCTATATTACATGCAAGATAGGTTATCAGCCGTCCATCCATAGGATGCGTGGCGTGAGATCTAGTCACATCGGCATTTCGGCATTCGGGAGTTCAAAGGGTGATGGTTTCTCGTCACTATACATCATGAAACCCCAAACCCCGAAACACCGAAAGTGCCTAGAGTCGGGCCCACGGTCATGGCACTCAATCACAAGAGGCACAGACTTGGGAAAAGGGTGCTGGCATGCGCCATGTGATGGGACATGCCCCAAGCCGCCGACGTCATATCAACTGTCCGATCCAGTTGGGATAGGTGGCAACCATACGACGTTTTGGGAATCGACATTTTGAGAGACAAGGGACCTCCCATCCACTGCGGCAGAAATTGCTAAAACGTGAAATACCGATAAGTGCCTTTGAAGCTAATCCCATGGTCCTAGCGCCCGGTCACATCAAGCGAGCCTGGTAATGGAGGTAGCCCTTTTCTAACGTCAAAGGCCATCTCGATCGTTCCTCTGAAGGACACGTGGAACACATCCATGCTTTCATGGTTTGGTTAATCGGGATTTTGAGGAGGAAGTGCATCGCGAACTACCAGTGCTAAAAATCCCGAAGGGATCGGGAACGTTCATCTGAGGACACATGACGCAATATCTAAGCCAGGAGTGGGCCCCCCTGCCTGTCATATCACTTCCATGTCGTTCTCTCCTCAGTTTAGTTCCCTCTCGTATCCTGCCACGTCCACCCACATGGTCCCTCCTCAGTGCATCTTCCTCTCGCCTCCCTCTAGGTGTCTCTCCCCCCTAGTCATCTCCACCTCAACACCTTCCACCATTCACATGTACCCCTATGCTCCACGTCACCTCCACTTGTGTCCTTTTTAGACCGCGTGGCATCCCTCAACCGATGTCACAGTTCCCACCACTTCCTCCATAGTGTTCACACCTTCACCCCCTCATCGCACCCTCATCCACATCTGCCACAGGGGTTCCCGTGTAGTAGTCCAACCGTTCAGCTGATCCAGGTGGCACCAGGAGGAGACCTCCACGTCCCAGGAGGTAGAGTTGACTATGATTGTTCCTGATCCCTAGATAGCAGTTATTGCAGTTGTTGGAGGTGGTTAAACATCATCTCCACTATAAATGGAAAGTCTGTCAGAGGACTAAAAGCATGTCGATTCACTTGCAGGACAGTCAGGGGTCCGATTGCATCTGCCAGAAGCGCACAATTATCCGGAGTATGCATGCGTAGACTGTCAGAAGCCATGCAAATGTAATGCCTTTATTGTTGTTTCTTGTTTTCACTACTGGGGTTTTGTTGGAGTATATGAAGGCATTTTTGCCATTTTTTGTAATCCATCAGTGGTAGAGAAAAGCTCCCGATTGTAAAGTTTTAATACACTCTAGTTCTCTGGTTATGTATCTGTATGTGAGATTTCTTGTTTTATGACAGACAGTTTTTCTTATTCCATCTAGTTTCATCTCTTACCGAGAGAGTTCACTATCGACTAACTCATGTGGATGTATGTGACTGTGTTAAGGTAAAAGATTCATTTTATCACCATTAAATTCTCCAGTATTGCCTCCATTTGAGTGTAAGAAGTTCCTACGTTCAAGTTTTTCTTCCACAGACTATTAGAAGCTCGATGCCTATAACAGCCCTCATTTTTTCCTCATAGAAGTATTCCCCCTACTCACCCTTACTACAGCTCACTATCTAAAGTTTGACTTAGATCTCACCTACTTGTGCATGTCCAACCTAGTTTTGGAATTAGAATGATATCGTTTTGATTTTTCTTCCAGTTGATCACCCTCTACAAACAAATTGTGACATAAAACTGATGGGCATCGAGCTCTGCTCCTGCTACAATCCAGGAGTGACTTCTGACTCTAACACTACTGACTTTGACTTGACAGGTTGCGTGTCAGCGGTTTGGGTTTTTGCAGTCTATTTGTCAACAACCTTTGGAGCTACTTCATCTGTTTTTCCCCTAGGCAAGGTATTTTTTGTTGGGATGATTGGAAGACTCTTGTTCCTAGGCCTTAAATTATATTTCTCCTTTAGCTTGGCTATAAAATCATCTGCGATACCCTGATAGGCCAAATCTTCAGACGTATCAATGCTAACATTATCTTCTGATCTAATTTCTTTATTTAAGGATTTTTCGTAATCTTGTCTCGATAAATAAGGTGATTTATTATCGTCGTCAAGATTATTAATATCTTCATCAAACTCTTCAAAATCTTCTAGATCTTCCTCTCCAATGAAGCTTTCACTTTTGAAGGGGGTTGGGATTTTTTTATCCTCATTTTTAATTGTTTTCTGTGGGGCTTGAGGATCAGGATTCCTTCTAAAATCCTTCCTAGGAAAATTATCCCTTTTTGATTTCTCTAGTTCCATTTTTGAGATCTTATTTGAAAGTTCTCTAATTACCCTAGCCATTTCGTCTATTTTATCTCCCAAGGATTTACCCGATCCTGAGGATCCACCTTGTTCTTTGAATTTCCTATTTTCTTTGTTCCAAGTTTCTATTTTTTCTTTTAATTTCCATGATGCCATCATGTTCGATTCAATCTCAAGAGCATCATCTTGCATTTTCGTGAGATCTGTTGATCTCCTTTCTCTCAATAATATGGTGAAATTGAGATCAAAGGCGCTAGCAAAAGTCACCTTTGCTGTGGGTTGAGAAGGTTTGACCTCAACCGAGATTTTATTATATAACTTGTTAAACCTTTGCGTGAATTCAAGAACAGATTCTGGCTCCAAATTCAGTTAGGTAATAGAGGTGTTCCCTCCTCTCACCCCATTGTCTATTAAAAGTGTTTTCAAGTTCTTTGTAAGATCTTAGAGATCCGGCTGCCAAGGCTCGAAACCAAGTCCTCACCTATCCCTTGAAAGTGTGAACGCGGAGTCTAGAATAAAAATCTTTGTGTTCTATTATGAGGATGTCGGAAAATTGGTCAAAGAAATTTATGTGTTCTTGAGTGGTTAAATCTCCTCCCTCTGTAAATTTGGGAAGTCTTTTCATGTAATTTTCGAGAAGAACGTGTAGGGGAACTGGGAGGACAAGGGGGGCATATCTAGCATCTACTTTAGCAAAGATTCCAGGAAGCGGTACTTGGCCACCTGCTGGTCCTCCTGGGGCACCACCCCCAGCTCTAGCACCTCCATGTGTAGCCATTGGTAGATTTGAGGCTGAAGCTCAGAATGTGTGAGGAGAAGTTTCGCGAAAATCTGGGGAAAATACCTCAAGAAAAGAGAACATATCGTATGAGACGGGAAGCGAGACAGATCTCTCAAGTGTTTCTGAAATGTTCAACTGCACAAAATCAGGCTGACAAATAGTATGTATGGGTGAAATGATTTGTCTAAGGGATCTTCAGGATTTTAAAATATTTTCCGGATCAGAGACTGGCGAGGTCTGCTTGTCGTCCGAGTTCTTTCTAGTGTTTGTTATTGGATAAATCCGTAAGTGCGGAAACAAACCGATCTCCCTAGATCCACCTAGATCTAGAACAAAACATGACAGAATATACCGCTTTCCCTAGATCTAACTATTGAATGAACTAAGAAGTAAGGATTATGGACATACCTTATGAACGCTTTCCTTATATCTCTGTTGTTCCAAGATTTGCTTCAATGTTCTTGTGCGGTCAAGATCAAGACAGCACAAACCAACCAAAGTGAAAGCAAATAATATATCCAATAGCTAATCTATACATATGATCAAGGAATTATGTAATAAAGTAGATCTCACTTTATGGGAAAGAAATATATCACTGTATCATATTAATTGAAAGAGAAACTTACTACCATTGCCTTGATGTCGCAAGGTCCCTTCCTACTGTCCTTCCTTCCCCACACACTTCTTGCTCCAAGGATTCTGAAACCATAGATCTGATAGCCACTCACAATCTATCTTGACAAAGCAAATCTCAAAGCCACTCCAACCAAGCTAATAATTCCAAGCCAACCAAAAGCTAACTTTCTCCATGAGAACTCTTCTCCTTTTATAAGCTGAAGAAGATAAGGTGAGGAGGTTAGGATGATCCCACTAAATCATGAAAGCAAGTAAGATCCAAACCATTTGGATGCCACCTCACCATAGAATCTTACCCTTCTAGAAGATTCGAGAAAACGTTCATTTTTCCCATGTGCTGGCATTCTCACACCCTAGCTATAGTGCAACCTACGAACTGTTCACACCCTGGCTATAGTGCAACCTGCGAGAATTGGTCATTCTCGCACCCTGCCTATATAGCAACCTGCGAACATCCCTTTTTATAAGGTTTTTACATAGGAAAAAGCAACTTCTTTTCTCAGGAGAAGTTCTTCTCCCTTCTCTCTTTAGGAACTCAGGCCACTGTGACCCCTCTGAAGGCAACATATAGGTTTACATCATTAACGATCATAGGGATGACGAAAATAATGTGTAACAATGTGTACTTATCGTGTAGTCACCAAGTGAAAAATAAAGGTAGCCTTAGAGGGTTTTCTATCTTTTTTCACTATCAAAGAAAGAAAGTGTCAATGTCATTCTTCCTAGGGAAAAGATTTGTTTCTTCGTTCCCCAGCAACGACACCAAAAAGATGTTGTTCCTGAGTTTATACTTTAAGGCTCTAAAGTATACCATCAAGGCATCCAAAAAAATAAAGAGAATTAAGGAGCAAGAATCAATTACGAAGGGTAAATCAGAAATGGTTTCTCAACTGTCTCTGTCTAGCTTCCCATTGTTGTCGGATGCTGATTTCTCTCTCAATAATTGCCCATGAACATTCTAATTCAACTTGGGTAGTTGTTATTTGCAGGATGGTATTAAATAAGTTCAAAGCAATGCTAGTTCGATCTTGTAGGCTGGGTTCTATGTTAGGTTGTCTATTACTTGGGACAATCATGAGGATTGAAATTTTATTAAATTATAAAAAGTTTTAGAAATTTTGTTGCTTCAGTTTTGTGGGATGAAATAGAAAAGGAATTTTGGAACTCAAAATAACAACATAATAACAGTAAAGGTCATTTTTTGTAATTGAAGTAATTTGAGAATATTAAAATAACCACAAAGAAACACTATTGGAGAATATGAGGCTTTAATCTTGAAAGAATCTCATATCATAACAGAAGAAGGGAAGAAAAACAAGATTTCTAATGGAGTATAAGATATAACCATCCAATAGACCTACAAGTCTTGAAACTGCTGATAGCAATCACAGAGGAAAAACTGTAAATAATTAGATAGTCGAATAAATTCAAACTATAGTATAATTTTGAATTAGACTATAGCTGATCATTCATTAGAAAGACATGGAATACAAGATATTAAAAGATATTGAAAGCAGAGTGAAGGAAAACGTAGCTTCAAGGTGACAAAATTCGGAATCTCTTCTGCTTGTCTATATTATTATAAATAAAAAAACTTCTAATATAATTGGCTCCCAAAAAACAAAAAGCCCATTCTCAGTCTTGTGAAATTATATTTATACATGATCACCCAACCTTTTTTCTTTTGGTGATTAACTAATTTCCGAAGACTAACGGTTACATGAATATGAAATAGTGAACCATTTCTATTTCTATATTTATCTTCTTTGATTAATTTCGATGATGAAATTTTCAAAATAATACTTTAATTCTTTGATGATGAACTTGCTTCTCCTCTTTTGAGACAATCAATACATTTTACCAGGAGGTGCACCAACACTCTAGGAGCCTCTGGAATATCTTTCGCCTGGAATAGGAAGAATTTTTTCTGTAGCCCTGGTAGACGATCTTCAACTATCTTTCCTGTAAACTCAATAGCTTGTAACTTTAAATTTGGTCTCACCATCCACTTATTTATCTATGTAACATCAATTACCTTAATCTGTGAGATCTCTATCTGAATTTCTTCTAGATCTTCCTTGAATTTTAACTGATGGTTACCAATGTTAATTTCCCCTAATAATCTGGAACAGTTGTCTACTTGGCAATCATCGTTAACGTCCTTGGTTATTTTTTTATTTTCAGTGAGGCTTGCCTCCCAAACCTTAAGTACTACATCCCCTTTGATATGTTTTGAAACATATAACTTATGAGTCTTTCCGATTTCCTCTTTTGTTGAAAGAGTCACTGCCTTTTGAAAAGTGGTTCTAGCTACTTTTGTCTCTCATTCCTTTAGGAGAATATTCTCCAAGGATATGCTTGTCTCCTTAATGTAAGTTTGAATAATTCCTAACTTAGAGATCAATCCCTGTTGCTCTTTTTCTATTTTTGCATGAATTTCCAAAGCCTAGGCTTGAAAAGCTTCCATTTCTACCACTTGATTTTGGATTGAACTCATCTTGTTCTATAATTGTTTATTCATTTCTTGTTGTTGTAGGACTTGTGCTTGAGTGACCTATATTTTCTGATTTGCTTCTCTAATCTTGATTTCATTTGTTGAATCTCTTGAATGTCATTTAATCTAGCTCATTCTAGACCCTTTTTTATTCCCCAGCTGATATTTCTTTTAGTTTCTTTTAATTGACCCTGTAGCAGAACTATCCTCTGATTTTTATGGTCCAACATAGTTGTTAAACTACCCACAAAGTATAAATTCATTGAGGCTAAAGCTCCCATCCTGTCTGCTATCTCTGTAGCGAATTACCCTTCTTTAAGTTTTTGTCCATCTATAATGATCTTGTGCTTTTTAATCATTATATCTTCTCTTGGGTGCATTTCTTGTTTTAGGATTGCCTTTCTCTTTTTACTGAAAAAATAATCGGATGAAGAATCTCATCCCTAGAAATAGGCTCAATATCACTAACATATAGAGCTCCCTCATGGGGATTTCCATAAGTAGATTGCAATGGAGTCAAAGAAATAATGGGACTTCCAAGTTCTGTCGATGTTGTTCCTCCTACGTTTTTGGGAAAACTCTCAAGGATATCTGAGGGTGTTTTCGACTCCTTTCCTTTCCCTAATTATCATTCTTATGTCTGAGGAACTTCTATTTCCTGTGAAGGTATTTCAATCTCCTTCATTTTTCCTTTTGTATTTGCTTTATCCTGTACATTTGTTTCGAAGCCTGGAAAAGGCCCTTCCTGCTCTGGAGGTGGGGTCGTGGACTCACCCTGCAAACTCTTTGGTAAAGAACTTCTTCTATGACTCTAGAATGACATGAAGCCAACCAGTGAGTCAGGTGACATGGCCCATACCCTGTTCAATACATATTCATAGGATTTAACCTCCTTGAATACATCATCATAAATAGATGTTTCGTTCTCATAAGCTTTCAAATTACAGTGCATCAAATGTCTGCTTACTAATTGATAAGGGTCATGCTTTCTGTGCTCAATATCTACCAGTTTCATTTCTTCCAATGCTTTAGCCTCCACTTTAGAATGGCCTAGGTTTAGTAATGAAAATTTCCGGACACACACAGGGAAGATTGACCAGGATTTCTTCTGAGCCGCCTTGAGCTCTATTCCAATACCACCTTTCACAATTTGATGCTACCTCCCTCAATACTAGTCTATCTGGGAGGAATTTTGGAAGTGCGTGAGGGGGGATTGAGCACCCATAATCCCTAATATAAGAGAATTTTTCATCAACAAACCAATCGACTATTTCTTTGTGATTTTCTGAGACTGGCTCAGAAATGCGAGGGGGTTCACAGCCATAAAATTTTTTATGCAATGGGATTACTACAAAATGACAAATTTCATAAAACACATTCTTAGAATTTTCTTCCCATAGCACAGAGTGATACTCATGAATGGGTTCGGGACAAGTTATGTTCCAACTCCAATTCATCAGGGGAAAAGGAGTTGCAAAGCAGATTGCGTCCATAATGTACGTTGACATGTAAAAGGCCATTGGATGACCTTCAGATTTTGCAACTCTGTAATTTGAAACTTCTTGAGCTAGGTTATCAGATAGAATCTTACTCCAGTTGAAAGCGTATCCTTCTGAAGATTCTTCTAAAAAGGGCACCCATTATGCAGGAAAATGGCAGGGATCCTTTTTCCCGAAATGTCTACACAACATAATGGCTACATAGACCATGTATTCATTCAAAGATGTTGTGGCATAAACTCCATGGTTATTAGCCCTAAACTTTGATTGACATCTCCACCATTCTTTGATTAAATCGGGATAAGTTCAGTCTACCTCAATACACTCTTTCCTTTGAAATTCAGCTAAAAACTCGGCATTATAAGTGTACTTAGGATTTGGTGAGAGTTTGTACATTACTTGTATATGTTCTGGCCTAAATGAGTCGACAACGACCCCTTGATCATTTAAGATGCTCCTCGTCGAAATATCAACCTTTTCTAGGGCCCAAATGATCATGTCGTTGTACGCCATAAGCTGAGGGCGCACCGCGGTATTATGAAGCTCTGATTCTACTATATCCCGAAAGTGATTCTCGGAATCAGTATGAGAATTCTTGAATTCATATTCCAGGAATTCAAATATTTGTGTCTAAGATTTAATTGAGTTGATAGCGTGTGGCGTAGTGTCGGATATGATATCTCCTTCATGTGTATCTTCTCTTCTTTGGTGCTTTTTTTGGTGCCATGACTTTAAGTTAGAGGGAAAACATATCACAGAAAAGGAGTGTATGAGTTCGGCTGAATGCGTCTTGCACTTGACAGTATCAAATAGAAAATGTTGCGAAACACAGACCTTCAAACTCTCTTTTAATTCATTTAACGATGCAGGTACTGACGCAGCTGACAAGATTTCAATACATTGAATGCAATGGATATTTACTAATACATGCATTAGTGTCACATATCATCAGTTATCTTTTATTAACGTGGACGTATTTTGGCGCTTTTGAATTCAAAATTCAGAAAATTTCATTCAATCGAAAACTGAAATGTGAACAAACCTAAAAAATTGATTGTCATTAATCATGCTTCCAAAACAGATTTAATTTAGACTAAACATAGATTAAGAGCCGAGATTTCACGTTTCGGGATTTCGAGGATCATGTTGATGAGAGGTATGTTATCACTGAATCCTAATTTCCGAAATTGCGAAATCACGACATGTTTAAATTAGGACTTAATTCCATTTTAGTTAACTAATTAATCAAGATTAAGGACAAAACATGATTAGTTCATTTTAACACAAATTATGGGTCGGGATTTTACGTGTCAGTATTTCAGGGATCGTGTTGACAAGAGGTATGTTATCGCTGAACCTCATATCTCGAAATCGTGATATGATTAACTTAAACCTTAACTTTTCATGTTAGTGAATTAATTAATCATAATTTTAACTAACTCTCATTCTTTCGGGAAACCGGGGATCGGGGTTTCGTGATTTAATATGTATTGAAACATATGTTCTTAGCAAACCTCAAACCTCGAAAACTTTTTAAAGTTAATCATAACTCCTATAGGTTTTAAGCTTATCATGCTTAAAAAATAACTTTATAGAAAATGCGTCGGGACTCTTATAACATTTTAGGTTTTTTGCCTTTTATTATTTAAAGAATAAAGTTTGTCGAGATTTCGGTACCGACCTTTTGGAAATGACAGTGAGGGTTATGCTTCATGAAAAGTCGAAACCCGAAAAAGGAAGGTTTTAGTTTTGAAGACAAAAAGTTTAATATATGTTTCAACACATGGGATAAAAATGAAATTCTCCATTGCTAGGACACCACAGTAGAATGGATTTATCGAAAGGAAGAACAACATAGTACAAGAATGACTCGAATTATGTTAATGGATTCCATGTTGATAGACGTATTTTGGGCACATGAAGTGCATACAACAGTTCAAATTCAAAACAGAGGAATGCTAAAAAACAATAGTGATAAAACTCCCTACAATAAATGGAAAGGAATACCAACGAATGTGAAGCACTTCGGAGTTTTTGGAAGCAAATTCTACATCAAAAGAGAAGATGACAGAATTGGAAAGTTTGATTCTCATGTGGACAAAGACATACTTGTTGGGTACTCGAGCACAAGGAAATATTACAAATGCTTCAATCTAAGGCTCAACAAAATTGTGGAAAGAATCAATGTGACGTTTGATGAGACAAATGGATGAAGAATAAAGGAAGAAGAAAAGGATTCAATGGAACAAGTTCGTGAAGAAGAAGCAAAGGAAGAAGAAGTAGCAGAAGAGGAAGATGAAGAAGAGAAGTTATAAGAAGAAGAGAAAGAAAAAAAATAACTTCAAGTACCTCCAAATACACCTAGTAGACAAATATAGAAGAATCATCCATTAGATCAGATTATCAGAACAAAGATGTAGTAGTTAAGACTAGAAGAAGAATTTTTTCACCAGAACAACTGGACCTAGAACTCTTATCTAAAATTGAGTCAAACAGTTTTGAAGAATCCAAACAGAATGAATTCTAGATAAAAGCCATGGCTAAAGAGTTATATTAGATAGAAAATAATGACACTTGGGAACTAGTTCCAAGGACAAGGTACAAGAATGTGATCGGTAGAAAGTGGGTCTTCATAAACTAATTGAATGAAGATGGTAAGGTTACCATAAATAAAGCTAGATTGGTATGTAAAGGATATGCTCAGGTTGAAGGTATAGAATTTGAAGAGACATTTTCCCCTATTTCTAGAATGGAAGCAATCAGATTGATCCTTTCTTATGCATGCTCCAATAATATTAAAGTGTATCATATGGACGTGAAATCATCCTTCCTAAATGGGGATGTAGAAGAAGAAGTCTACATTGAGCAAGTAGAAGGATTTCAATTGTCATAGAATGAAAACTATGTTTGCATGTTGAATAAGGCCTTGTATGGTCTCAAACAAGCCCCCATAGCATGGTATTCCAGATTGGATAGATACTTACAACAATAAGGATCCAGGAAAGGGAATGCAGACAACAACCTATACATCAAGGTAAATCAAGATAATATTTTGTTAATTGAAGTTTATGTTGACGATATTATCTTTGGAAGTGATGATGATAGGATGAGTCAGAAATTTGCAAAGGATCATAATGAGTTCAAAATTTCATTAGTTGGAGAATTATCCTCTTTTTTAGGTCTTCGGGTATGTCAAAGAAACCAAGGCATTTTTATCTCTCAAACCAAGTATATCATAGAAATGATAAAGAGGTTCGGAATGGAATATTGCAAACCAGTCAATACTCGTATGTAGACCAGTTGTAAGTTAATTAAAGATGATGATTCAAAGGCTACAAATCAGAGGCAGTATAGGTCAATGATTGGAAACTTACTTTATGTGACAACATCCAGACCAGATGTAATGCAGGAAGTTGGACAAGTGGCATGATTTCAAGTAGCACCAAAGGAATCACATGTTCTAGCAATAAAGAGGATATTGATATATCTCAAGGTTACATAAGAGTTTGGATTATGGTATCCAAAAGGACAGATCCAGATTGGGTAGGTTTCATTTATGATCGAAGAAGTACAATTGGAGCAGTATTATACTTGGGTGAGTGTTTGGTATCTTGGCTAAGAAAGAAACAATCATCAATATCATTGTCTACAGTCGAAGAAGAGTATATTACAACAACAACATGTTGTACATAGGTTCTATGGATGAAACAAACATTGACAGATATACAGGTTGAGTATGGTGAGCCCATTCGATATATTGTGATAACACAAGTTCCATCAATATCTCAAAGAATCCAGTGATGCACTCCAAGATGAAGCACATTCCAATCAAGTTTCATTTTCTACAAGAACAGGTTGTAGAGAAGAATATTCGAGTTGCATATGTTGGGACCAAAGAACATATTGTAGACATCTTTACAAAACCACTTCCAAGGGAAGCTTTTGAGTATCTTCGCCAAAATCTTGGCATAGTTTCTACTCCACAATGACTTTTGAATGTTATTCTTATATGTCTTATATTTACACGATGAAGCACCATGAAGAGGACAATTCAGTTAGGGGGAGCAACCCTAAAGAGGACAGTTCAGGGGAGTAGCCCCAAGGAGAGTTCAATCAGGGGGAGAAACCTCGATGGGAATTTACCTTATACATTGATGTAAAAGGGGTATATATTCATTAGATGCATGGAGAGAGAGCACAAAGGCATTATTCCAGGGGGAGCAATGGTCACAAGGGGAGCATGAAAGATATGACTTTAGTGTTGCATCAGAGTGTTTCCATCAATGTGAAAGGGGGGGATTGTTGATTAATTGGGTTGGTTGTCATTGATGTCAACCCTTGAAGTAATTCCGGTAAAAAATTATGGTATCCCCAATAGTGTACTGGTTAAGAAACCCAATTTTAGTTGAGGAATAATGTAATGAAGATCATTGAATGTACAAGTGAAACTATTCTAGATGGACAGTACATGTCGTGTCATTTCTAGTGATATGTGGTACATCATGTAGCTCCTCATGGTTAAGGAGATATGGCTTAGTAAAGTTGGAGAAACCTCATGAATTATATAGAAGCCCCTAGAAGGTCAAAGAAGTCAATTTATTCTAGAATCTCCTAGAAGCAGTTTAGTAGTCAAAGTGGTTGTAACTAGGAGTTAATCATGAGTTAAGTTGTTGCAAAAAGAAAAATAATTAAAAATAAATTAGTTGAAACTAGAAGTGGTGAGTTTACTATTTGAGGATAAAGTTCTTGTAAGTGGAGAAAGTAGTTAGAAGTGGGTTAGCCTTAAAAGAAGGAATTTGGGTAAAACAATTAGAAGATAACCCCTAGAGGAAGCTACTTGGAGTGTATAAATAAGAGAGAAAGGGCCTCTTATTAGAACCTATTGAGCACATTGAATATATATTATTGTGAAAGGTTTATTGTAGGTACTCATTGATATATCTGTTGGTGCAATTATTTGCATAATACATTACCAAACATAAATTATCAACCGGGATTTGTAATCAGTAGATTTGATGCACTATATGTGCCGATAATAGATAGGTTCATATGTATGTTTAGTATAGATAAGAAAATCATTTAGAAACCAACACACTTTTAAAAATGATAATATTCACACAATTCAAAAGCTGGAAAGAAAAACTCATAAACAAGCAAAACTCTTTCTCAGGTGATGGACATGTTACTTGATAGCTCATGAAAAGAAAAGATGAACTTTGTTTCTATCTCCTGGAGCAACTAAACGAACAAGTAGGATGTTCCATTAAATCTCATGTATGGTGAAATGTGGAGATCCAACCGTTCCTACATTACCACACTTTGAAACACATTCGAATAGTGAAATCAAACAAAATAACATGAAATCAAAATAACAGGTACATGAAATGAAAATCTACACTAATAATTTACAATAAGCTTACCAAGTTGGATCGGTGGCCCTTGTCTATGTCAACATGGAAGCTCTTAGATAAAAAATGATAAATTCTAAGAGAGACAAAATCACTGAATCCAAACTTGCATTAATCTTCAATAGGTAGGTTTACAAAAGGAGTCTCTTCTTGAATCCAATCTACATCATAACAATTCTCCTCAAGAAGCTATCTCATAACAATTCCCTTAATCTACCTAATAATGAATCTCATCTTTCACATAATATTGATTCTCTCCCTCCTCCTCCTTCTACATCATAATGATTCTCTCCTTCTCATGAAGAGAAGACACTCTCTTTTATACATGAGATCTTTGAAAAGGAGATAAACATCTCATAATTATAGATCCACTTTTCTCTCAACCCATTTCCCTTTATTACAAAATATAATCCCTTCAAATCCTCATGCATATCTCTCATATATCTTGGATAAGATATGACAACCAAATCTCCATGATCATTTCCTTGGATTAGGATTGAATTATCTCCTCACATCTTTGAAATGGTGGAGGAAGTATTCGAGAAGTCTTTTAAATTAATCCTTCACATATCCCTACACATGATAAAGCTCACACATTTTTGAGATATATATGAAAACATGTCAATTTTCTAATATTTAATCACAAATTCTCTTTTAATACTAAAATAAATGATTTGGAAAATAATAAGGCTAATCCCATATTTAATTATGAAAATGGTATTAATGAATGGTTTATGGAGTGGTGAAATGTGAAGACTGATGAAGGAAAAGGTGGATAGAAATACGACATTTCTGAGTCCCAACATACCCCCCAACTGAACTTGTTGCATGTCCTCATGCAACCATGCATGGGTCTTCTCAAGAAATTTTGGCATCTGAACTTTGGCTTTGAGTGATGATAATGAATATTTCCAGGATGGGATTTACATGAGTAATAGATGACAGATTCTTATGGTTGGTTCTTATGTGACAACCATGAATATAGAGAATGTTGGTTCTTGTGTAAGAAACATTCATTTCGTCATATATATATATATATTGTTGTTATAATAATAAAATGTTGGTTCTTGTGTAAACAACATTCATTTTGTTATTTGTTTCGTCGCTTGTTATGATAATAATTTACCCACTTTCCCGCTGGACTAAAAATACATCACTAAGTGTAAGAAAGCCCTTTTTACATATTTGTGAATAATGCCAGTATGTAAATCAATTCTTATGAAGCAAAGTGCAACAGAGTATCGTTGGAAGAAAAAAAATGTTGGTAAATGGTAAATGAGACAAAAAATGGAATGGTGGTGTAAAAAAGGAGTGATGATAGAGAATATAGCCCCCCCCCCCCC
>ML789803.1:52936-86902 GCA_009831015.1 Picea engelmannii
GAAGTGAAAAGGAAAGGGAGCATGGTGAGGGAATTTTCCAAATTCATTCACTCTAGCATGTAAGGAATTGCATGATTAAAGAGTAGAAAACAACATACCTCCACTTACCCAAAATGTTGATGAACTATGCAATAGGAATATGGCTAATGCAGCTGTTGGAGCATGGAATATGTCACTGTTGCATGATCAATCATGGAAAAGAGGAAGAATGAAAGTGGAAATGTAGTAATATCATATAGCTGAAGTCATGCTGCTGTAATTGCTGAGGAGTCATGGAAAAGTGTATAGTCTTCACCTGTTGCGAAACCCGATGGTACAATTCTAGTCATGCGAATGAATGTGTCGATGTCGAGCATGAAGAGAAGTCATTGGATTACCAACCATTGATGAATGTCGTTAACCAATGCAAGGCAAACTCACCATTGATGTCAATGAGTGCCAAGGTACTCGTGTACATCTTGCAAAGTGTGAATAGATTTGTTGATGTCGAGCCACTTGCAAGATCTGGCGATCAAGGGACAGTGATGTATTCCCATGATTTTCAGCGAGAGAACTTGACATTAAGGCATGCAAGCCTCCAAGTACTCAAAAGGAACTCTAGTATATATCCCAGATAAGGTGTTGAGGTCCATGGGGAAAGACTTGTTAAAAGGTGGGCCTTAAGGAATCCCACATCAGTCAACGGGATTTTTTACAAAATGATTGGTAGGACTATAGATGAAAAGATCTCGAAAGAAATAGTATGTATGAAAAAGAAAGCAGGGTAATGTAGTTGTCAAAAAGGGAACTGAATGGTTTTATTTGCAAGGCAAAATGAATGGAAAAATAGGAAAGAGATGTATGAGACTTAGAAAGATAGGCATGTGTGAATCCAGGACTGATAAGGCAATGAAATAGTGGACTCCAACATGGATGACGAATAAACTTGGAAGGAGAAATGTGGGTATTCATGACACAAATGGATTTATAAACGGTTTCTTGTGTAACTACAAATGTGATGAGAAGTATGAAGATTATCTCCTTCAAAGTGTCCAATAAGGAATGTTTCATGGAAAGAGTTTGTGATTCTTGAAAATCACTTCGTCATAAGATACGAATGGCTGTAAACCTGAAAAAGCTTAGTATTGAAGGCCTGTGCCTCATTTCTATGTGATAATTTAGCTTTAGGATGATAGGTGGCATAAAAGTAGCAGCCCCTTTCGCTAGGGAGTCAGCTTGTTGATTTTCTGCCCTGGGAATGTGGCAAATATTAAACGATGAGAAAAAGTTTTCTATCAAATCCCAGGTGCAGTTTTTGTATGCCTTTAACCTTGGATGTTTTGTTTGATACTGCTACCTTATCTGTTATACAATTAATTCTGCATCACCGTAAACTATCAAATTTTCAATTTTCAATTTCCTTGTAGCCTCTAACCCCAAGACAAGAGCTTCATATTCACATATGCTACTAGTGTAGTCAATCTCCCATTGTAGTCTATATGAGAAAGGAATAATAAATTCATCTCTGGGTGCCACCAACAACACCCCAACTCCTGCTCCTTTCCAAGAGGAAGCACCATCAAAAAACATTTTCCAATGTCCTACACCATTTACATTTTGGTTTGTTTTTTCTATTTTTTATTTTTTGTTTTCCTCTTCTATACAACTTTCTTCTGTACATGCATCGAAATCATCATCAATTGATAAGATGCAGTTCCCTAAATCCTGATTGACGACATATACTAGGTAATTATTTGGGTTATGTGAGTCACTTATAATATATGCCAACCTAGTTTCTCTGTATAGACGGGTGAACGGTCCACTAAAAATCGGGGTTATAGCATACGCCATATCCAATTGAAGCGATCCTCCTAGTTTGGCACCCAAATACCTAGATAAAAACATACCATACTTCACAAGGACGTCGGCAAAAACTACATCCATGAGAATGCTCTTCACATGGATCTCTGCAAGATTAACCACCAAATCTTTAATCATACCAAGACATTTAACTTTTCTTGAATCAAAAGACTACAAATATTAGTATGGTCTAGTAACCTTAAGGCCCAACTTTTCCATAATAACTTTGGGCATTAAGTTATGTGAGTCTCCAGAATCCAACATACAATTATGGAGTAGGTGATCATGCACAATCAGCATAAAATAAAAAGGAGCCACAGGGTCTTTATCATTTTCGATATGCGAACTAAGAATTATAGTTGGTCTATCATATTCTAAATTAATATCATCAACATGACTTTCTACATCTGATAAATTTATCATTTTAGCAATTTGTTTTCTATACATAGGATTTTTTTCTAATTCAACCAGAGGTACAGGAATCTTAATTTTATTAATTTCATTTTCCAGATTGAAACTTCCAATCGTCTTCTCATCGTCTCTGGTTGGGGTCTCTGTTTCTCCTCTTTCTGGCCTATTGGTCTGTGTTGCTTTTGTTTTGGCAATCTTTGTTTTGGCAGTTTGCATTTCAACTGTTCTTGTTTTGGCATGTTGCACTTTAGTTGTTTTCGTTTTGGAAGCTTGCGTTTCAATGGATGGTTGAGATGCCTCACTCTTTTTACTTCTCAACAAGATATTCTTCGGTGGATCAGCTGTAGAATTTTTATCTCTAGGCCTTAAATTATATTTCTGTTGAAGCTTTTCCATTATAGAGTCGGTGATTTCTTGATAATCTGACTCTCCCAGATTATTTATACTTTCCTCATTTTCAAACAAGAGTTCTTGATCTAGAGATGTCTCATAATCATGTCTGGTTAGGTGAGGTTCTCGTTCATCATCACTGAGATTTTTTATATCTTCATCCAACCCCTCATAGTCTTGCATGTCATCACTTTGCATGAAGTTTTTTGTTTTAAACGGGGCTTTGATTTTTTGGTCCTCATTTTTTATTTGTCTTTGTTGGATCTGGGGGTTGGGATTCCTTTTGAAATATCTCTTGGAAAATGGATCAGGATTAGCTTGGTATAGTTCCATCCTAGAGATTATATTTGATAATTCTTTGATTATTTTAGCCATGTCATCCATTTTATCTTCTGAGGATCTCCCAGATCTAAAGGGTCCTGCTTGTTCTCTGAAGAATTTAGTTTCTTTGGTTCCCGTTTCGACCTTTACTTTTAGTTTACCTCAGGCCATCATGTTTGACTCTATTTCGATGGCGTCGTCCTGCATTCTAGTGAGGTTAGCAGATCTCTTGCTCAAAAGTAGGGCAAAGTTGGGCTCGAAATCCCTTGCGAAAGTCACTTTATCTGCGGGCTGAGAGGGTTTAACTTCTGCCAGAATCTTATGATATAGTTTATTAAACATTTGGGTGAATTCTAGGACCGACTCAGAATTATTTTTCCTCAGGGCCCCAAATTCTGTCAGGTAATACAAGTGGTTTTTTTTCTCTCCCCACTGCCTTAAAAAGGCATTTTCTAATGTGTCATAAGATGCTATAGAACCTACCAGGAGCCCTTGAAACCAGATTCTTACTTGTCTCTCAAAAATTTTCACCAACAGTCTCGAGTAAACATCCTCATGCTCAATGCTGAGGATATCGGTGAATTTGTCAAGAATGTTTATGGGCTCTGTGGCAGTTAAGTCTCCTTCTCCCATCAATTTTGGTAAGTTCTTCATATAAATTTCTGGTAAATCATGAAGGACAAGGGGACAAACTAAAGGAGCATATCTGGCTGCCACTTTGGCAAATATTCTAGGGGGTGGAGGTGGTGTTCCTTGACCACCTACTCCTCCAACACCACCTACTCCTCTAGCACCACCTCCAGTGCCACCTCCTCCAACATCAACCATTTGATGTCGGGGGGATGAACTTCAGGAGTTAAAGAGAGGGTTTTTGTAAACTGCTAGGGACCGAGGTGGTGACTGTTCAACTTCCTTGGGCTGTAATCAAGGAAAGACTGGGAACTGAGCGTTATAAGACATGAAGTCTAGAAATAGAGGAGATGAAAAATGTGGACTAACTTCTTCAGTCTTACAAGATGTATAGATGGGTGAACCAATAGGGGATGAATAGGGGTATAAAATTCCCTTCTCGGGATTTCTGAGAATAGAAACCTTGGTTTTGGGTGAGGATGGGGTAGACAGAGAAGCTACGATAGTAGGTATAGATGAGTATCTTTTATTCAAACTGTTCTGAGTATCGTAAGGGTCACTCTCGATTTTTATTGCGGTTTTGCTAGTTGAGGCCTCCGCAGAAAGCATTTGTTTGAAAATTTATTCAAGAATTAATATTTTGGCTAGAACCTGAGTATTTGATTGAGTTATTTTGGGTTGATAATTCTTACCTGAATATGAGGTAGTATACTTGAGGTATCCCTTGGGTTTTAACAATTTTTTGGGATCAGATACGGGCGTAGTCTGCTAATTGTCTGAGTTTCTCCTGGTTTTCTTTCTACCAAATTCCAGTTTATTTGTAGTGGAGTTGCCAAGTGAAAAATAAAATTAGCCTTATTATTGTATTCAATATTTGTTCACTATCAAAGAGAGAAACTTACCATGTCGTTCTCCCAGGGAAAAATAACTTCGTTTCTCCATCCCCGACAACGACGCCAAAAAGATGTTGTTCCTGAGATTACACTTAAGGCTCAAAGGGTAATGTCAAGGCATCAGGAATATAAAGGAAAGCTTGAAAGGTGCCTTTTCTTCCATTAGTTATATAAGTACAAATCCTCAAATGAAAATAATGACAGAACATAACAGAGGTTGTCTTTTGTCATTTGAGTCGATTTATAAAATCAAATGATATGGGAGAAAATTACAGAACTATTAAACAAATTGAGGCATCAATACACGATGAATATTAACTTTTTCAAAGTAGAAGAAAATAAAGAATGCACCCTTGAAAGGATATAAGATACAGTAATCCAAGTAGCTCACAGGTCTTGAATTTAATTACAACAAGCATAGAGGAAAAAATGCTTGCTTATCAAACAACTATTAAAATAAGACTGCAGTAGTAGTAGTACTAAGTTGCAATCATTCACATATCAAGGAATGACATAAATAAAAGCTAGAATTATGAAATACAGGAGAGACACATAACTCAAACTGCACAAAGGTTGCAATCTCAATCCGCACTTGTATTAATTCTCACAAAAGGATATTTTCTCAATTACATTTGGCAAGAAGCAACCTGTGTTCAATCTTCGAAATATGTATTTATACAAAAGGTTTTCAACCCTAAGTGATTGGAATTCTCCTTATTTCCAAAACAATAAATATTACAATATGTGAAATTTTAAACGCTTCACTTGCATCTCCCCTGTCTCTTTGCCATGTTGGTGGATACATTTCTCCTTCTTGGTCTCTGGCTTAGAAACAACTGATCTCTAATCATGATCTGTATAAATGATGTGCACACATTATCTCATTGGTTCCCAGAGGTGTTTCCTTTTCCTTGCTCAACACATTTAACACACCTGCCCATGAACTGCACCACCAATCTGGAAGGATCTATTGAGCCATTTGCCTAAAAAATATATAACTTCTTTTCTAAGTGAGGTAGCCTATCCTCTATTATCCTATATTCTAAGGATAAAGACTGTAGTTGCAGACTAGGCTTGACTATCCACTTATTTATCTGAGTAATATCAATCTGTTTTAATTGTAAGATTTCATCCCAAGCCTCTCATATGTTTGTCTTGACATTAAGTTGATGTTTTTCTATATCAACTTGCCCCAGGACTTCATAGATACTATCTTTTTTGAGGTCGAGTGACTCTTTATCAAGTGAATAGAACGCTTATTCACAAGCTTTTTTCACTTCCTTGGCCAATCTTTTACTTTAAGCTATGTTAGCCTCCCGGGTTTTCAGTATTGTATCGCCTCTGGTTTTCTCTGAAAGCGACAATATAGAGACCATGGTTACTTCCTCTCTTGCTGACGACACAACTTCCTCCTGGAACATAGCTCAAGCAGCAATGAATTTTCTCTCCTTTAAGAAAATTTTATTTAAGGATTGGTCTACCACCCAAAAATGGTTTTGGATAGTTTCTACCTTAATGAAAAGGCTTTGATGTGTTGATCCCAGTTTATTGCACACCTCCAATGCCTAGGCTTGGAAAACTGCCATATAGACAACCGTATTCTCAGTCAAGATTATTTTTGCCTGTAGTTGTTTTACCAACTCTCCCTATTGAATGGCCCATTTTCTACTTGCATGTGCGTTCTTATGCATTCCGTCGAGACTGAATTTGAGTTGCTGAATTTCCTGTATGTCACAGGCTCTAATCTGCTCAAAACACTTATTCATCTCACTCCTGACATTTTGTTCCACAGTCTTTACTTGATTTTGCAATTGTCTCACCAATAGATTCTTTTGTTTCAATTGTTCCTTTAGGTTCCCAACCGAAAATCGGTTTGTTGTATCCAGAGCTCCTAATGAGCCTTCCATGTCGATAGCGAAGTCTGCCTCTTCTAAGGCCTGTCCATCCAATATCACCTTGTGTCTCTTGATAGTTTCACCTTCCTTTTGGTGCGTTTCTCTTTTTACCACAACCCTCCTCTTCTTGCTGAAGAATAAGTCAGAAGGGGGAATCTCTTCAGTTGAAATAGGCGTAAGGTATTCTATGAATAATAATTTGGCACTCGGGTTCCATTTGTTGAATTGAAAGGTGTGATAGATTGAATAAGGATACATATATCGGTGGATGGTTCTTTCCCAGTTGTGTCAGTAGCTGATTTTCCTGGTGTGGACAGTGGCTTTTCTTCTCCCTTTTTTATCAAGGCCTCAGTTAGATCTTTAGCTTGATCACTTGGTGGATTTTTCAATGTGGTGTCCCCCTTCTATGTCAAGACCTCAGTCTTCTCCAAATTTTATTGAGCATCATGTCCATTGGAGCTTCTTGTTTCTAAACTTTGTGCCTCAATTATCTGTGTAGTTGGGGGTGTTGGGGTTTCTCCCTGCAAGACTTTCAAAAGGTTGTTTCTTCTTTGCCTTTGGAAATAATATAATTTGACCAATTGGTCTGGAGCGAGAGTTTGGACTCGACTCAAAACTTCCCGATAAGATCTTGCTCCTCGGAATATATCATCCTGGGGAGAATCTTCATGCTCATACCTTTTCAAATTGTAAAGGGCCATATGATTTACTACGATCTTCTGAGGATCGTGTTTCTTAAATTCAATATTGACAAGATTGATTTCCTCTAGGGTCGTGGCCTCTACTTTTGAGTTGTCAAAGTCTAACAACAAAAACATACCAAACTTCAAGGGAAAGGTGGGCCATACCTTCTTCTTCACTGCCTTCAGTTCCTTACTGATTCCCCCAAGCACAGTTTGATGCGCTACTTCACAACACATGAATCGATCTGGTAGAAACTTGGGCAAGGCGTGTGGAGGAATCGAACAACCAAAAACCCTGATATAAGAGAAGTTCTCTTCAATGTACCAATCTGCTATCTTCCCTAGGTTGGTCATTATTTTGTCATAAATCCTGGGAGGTGGGCACCCATATATAGCAATATGCATCAACACAACCACATAATTTCACATTTCATAGAATAAATATTTAGCTTTATCTTCCCATAGCTTCGAATGATAAATATGTATTGGTTTGGCGCTGGTCGAAGTTCAGCTCCAACCCATCAAAGAAAAAGGTGTCATAAAATAGACAACATCCATAAGATATGCTAACATGTAAAACAGGGCAGGTCATCCTTTGGCTTTCAATGTCTGATATTTGGTGATTTCCTTGGCCAAATTGTCTGATAATATCTTGTCCCAATTGAATCAAAAACCCTCTACAACTTTGTGCATGATCGATACCCATGATAACAGGAAGTGGGCAGAGTTTTCCCTCCCAAAAATTCTATAGAGAATCATGGCCACATACATCATATGAGAGTCTAATGATGTAGTGGTGTATATGTCATGGGTGTCTTCTCTGAATTTCTCAGGGCGTGCCCACCAATATTTGATCAAGTCAGGGTAATTCTTTACACCTTCTGGGCACTCTTATTTATCGAACTCCTTTAAGAAAGTGACATTATAACTATGTTTGAATGTTGGGGACAATTGGTACATCACCTGTATATTTTCTGGGTGAAAAGATCCAACAACAACTTTCTGCGAATTGTGGATGGTCATGGTTGAGACATTAACATTCTCTAAGGCCCAGCCTATCATGTCATTATATGACATGAGCCTCGACCATGTGGCTATCTTATGCAGCTCTAATTGGGATACATATTTGAGCTTTGTCTCCTAAGTTTCGGTCCTCTCATAATCCAACTCTTCTGGACAGTTGCTCAGCTCATACTATAGGATATCACAGACTTGCATCCAATTTCTTATGGTCTCCACAGCTCTGGACGATGTGTCTGAGAGGACATATGTGTTTTGGATCGAGCTCTCACCAGTCCCTTTAACCCTTTTCTGTAGATCCATGATAATAGTAAACTCAACACTATGTTACCTTTCACAACAAATGTGCAAAACTTCTTATCTAGCTAAAACTTGCTCTATGAAAAAACATGAATGGAATTCAGAATGCAATATACTTTCACCTTAAATGCATAAATTTGCATATACCTTCACTGACAATGTGTTTACTTCCCTTACCGAAAAGATTTTGGGCGATGATCTGAGATCTTATTTGAAATCATTTTCCCTATATCAACTATTAATGCCATTAATAGTCAGTGGTTTGTGGTCGAGAAAAGCATAGATGAAAATTTGAATTTACCTGAACTTCGATTCAACGAAAACTTAACATGAGATAATAGTGTTTAACCTGCTAATTAATCATGTTTAACCTTAACTCTTTTTGGGCCTTCGGACCTCGGGGTATCCGATAACAACTTGATATATGATTCTTGATGCTTGAAACCACGAAGTGATTAATTACTCGTTAATTGTCTTTAATCTTTAATTAACTTTGTTTAATGCTTAAGATGTTTCGAGAGTTCAGGTTTTGTGAATTTAGAATGCGATGGATGGTGGATACCCAAACTCCGAGTGTGTGAAGCTATTAATTACCTTTAATTGGGATTAGTTTAATTAACCAAGGTTTAATATCTCGGGACTTCACGTTTTGTAAATTTGCAAGTTAGAACTTTGTCGCTTCCCCAAAGGGCTGCTTCCCGCAGTGACATGTTAAATCTTAGGGAGGTATACATGTATATGGTGACTAGGATAAAACACTTTTAGCATACCGGGACTTTGAAGGTGAGGCATGTTGAAACGCCTGAAGTACGAAACTCTGAAACTCGAAATTCCAATGTATTCTTTATTGATTTGACTCTTTAATGAGTAGGCGGCTCCACAACTCCTAAGAGATTAGGATCATTTGATTAGATGGAAGACTTCATCAATGGTGAAAATTAAGTGTGCATTGTTTTTATTTAAATGGGAAATGAAATTTATTTAAAGTCTAAATTTTAGAAAAATATATGTGTTCCAATAGTACCTATGCATGAGTGTAAGAATACACTTGAAGAGAAATATCCTAAAAAAGAGAGGCTAACCTTACTAACAGGTCATTTTCATTAAGCAGAATAGCACCCTCTAAAGAGTATTGCGTGAAAAGGATTTCTAGAAAGAGGATATGATTACGCAACTGAGAATTGTGTGGGTCTGTTATAAATTAATCCCCAGGTCCATTGGACAATAAATAGGTCGAGCTTATGAATATGGTTGAAGCATCAAATAAATGCACAAGAAAGCGCAGGGAAGGTGTTGCAAGGTTGTCAAGAATCTAAATTAAAGAAAAGGAATATTAATATTCCAATTCTATAGAGATTGACTGAATTGTAAAGGAATGACAATAGATATTTCACATAGGGTATGAACCCAAAAAGTAAAGAATTCCATTGCATGCACAAGAAGCCAGGAGGACTCCATGACCTTGAAGACAGAAATGTAGTAAGGGAAACAAGTCTTGTTGCAAGAGAAGGAGAAATGATATCATGAGATGAGGTGTGACTTATGGATGGATCAGTCATCTCTATGAGAAAGCATGGGAATGTAGGAAGAAGGAATTGTTAGATATGATCTAGCAACTCTTATCTAAAATTATACAAGAAATAAATATGTCTCTATTACCAGAGTGCGCAGAAAAATAAAGGTACAAGTGCAAATGGAAAAGGGAGGTCTTGAATGGTGAAAAAAATTAATTTGCTTCACAGCGAATCACTCAATGAAGTGAAGAGAGATATTTAATATTGAGCAAAGCCATGGGAGGAAAGGAATATTAGAAAGAAGACATGAAAGAATTATTTTAGAATGTTCAAATGCCAGTCAATGATAATGGTATTACAAGGCCATTTTGGTCAAGAAAAGTGGGAAGTGGTTAATTAGATTGAAGTGTTAATGTTCAGTTGGAATAGTGCATGTTACAACACTATGAATATTGATAATTTATCCAAAGGATGTTGGGACAAGATTCTTTGCATAAATTAGTTGCGAGATGACATTACTAGTGTCCCAGCTAGTGGCTAGAAATGCAGAATGACCAAGTGAGGATTGGCTAGCAGGTGTAGATTAGAGGCCAGCGGTGCTCAATTGAGAAAATTAGCAGTGCACATGGAAGCAAGGTTCTACAGAAATTCAAACACAACCATATACAACAATAAATCTAAATAATTGATTAATATGAAATAGATATGCATTGGAGAGTGTGATAGAATTGATGCATGATGCATAGAATAAAGATAGAATGCATGTGCATAAAATAGGCATGACATATCAAATGTTGGGTGCATATTGATGTGCATTTTTACATGTAAACATGTCTAAACATGATGGTGGCATGATTATAGACTAAGAGTAGTATGTTGATNTATATATATATATATATATATATATATATATATATATATATATATATATATATATATATATATATATATATATGAAGTAATGATGCTATGATATTTGAATAAAACTAATGATGGATTTTATATCTAGGAAACATGATTATAGCATGGCGATATTGTTGCTTATGGTATCCATCCATATGAAGAGAAATGAGGATGGGGAAAATGTTGACCAGTAAAATTAGTGAAGGGGGCCGATGAGCTTCTACAAATGTAAATAGATCAGGTAGCATCAAGTAAATTGATAACAGCCATGCAGGTATGCATTCGGGGTTGTCATAATGTATAAATGTTGAAGGGAATGAAGGTAATAATTCTCTCATTATAATATTAATATTTGAATAGATGAAAAAGCGGGAGGCCTTGAGTATGCAAATATCGTTTGTTGCTTGAATGCATTTATGGGAAACTTAATTTCATATTGTGTTATGTTGGTTGTGAATTCATAACCTAGTTAAGTCGAAAGACATTACTCCTCCTATAACAATGAATGTCATTTGAGATGGTCATGTGTGAGGCCATGATGAGTTTGGATATGGAAAGGCTACAGTGTTGTCCAAGTGCATGATGGTTATTCCATATGTAACTGAGGTTTGGACTGCAACATTTTTTTCCTACAATAAATAGAACTAAGGGATGATGTTCCTAGTGTTCTGTATGGGTTGAAGAGGATGGTATCCAAAGGATGAGATGGTTTATGGGGAAGAGTTTGGATGGTGCATTGAGGCATGGGCCATACCTTCCAACTCACATGGTGGAATAAATGACATGAACATATAGTATTCCAGAATCAATGCAATGATGCATGGTGTAGATGTGGCTAGGATTATTGGCACATTGGTTTTAATTATTGGCAAAGTTTGATTGCATTATCAAAAGCTTGATGTGATGATAATGCATGTACAATGAATGATAATGTCATTCTAGATAACATGATGAATGGTAGAATTCCATTTTTATGAAAATAATAGTTGGAAATGATTGAATTGTTAGGTAGATACAATTTTGATATCATTTCATGAACTACTAAAAATATGCATGGGTGCTAACAATCTTTTTTGGCTACAAGAAAGTTGAGGAAATCATAGGTGGAATGGTCTTGGATATGTAAATGATGTATGCCATAAAAATACCAATATCTACAGATGCAATAAATGAACATAATGAGAAGAAATCTCATGCGTGGGAATTCTTATTGCCTATATAACTAGATTTGAGAAATTAATAATTGAGAATTGTTAAGATATACTAACAATTTTTTTGGCTGCATGGAATTGAGAAAATCATAGGGAAAATGGTATTGGATATGGAAGAGATGTAATCCCATGGGATGATTTCCATAGGTTATATATTGCTAGTGGAATTCTAGCAGCAAGTTGGCATTTGTCTTCATGAGAACACCTTGGAAAATGATGGATCATCTGAGGAACTGTATAACAGTGAAAGGGATGCCTGAGCCTTGACGATGAGTTGCACTGTTGAAGAAACAGGTTTTCAGGCCTGAAGAGTGAACTCTAGTGTGATTTTCACTTTCGAAGAACTAAGTTTTTAGGCCCGAAGAGTGAACACCTGTGTGAGTTGCACTATCGAAGAACCAAGTTGTCAGGCCTGAAGAGTGAACTCCTATGTGAGTTGCATTGTTGAATAACCAGGTTGTCAGGCCTGAAGAGTGCACTCTTGTGTGATTTTCACTGCAGGAGAAAGGTTGTTGCTAGTTATTTTATTGATATTCTTCCTAGTAGCGATTCCCTTGAGTTCCCAGTAGTGATATTCCTAGTTACCTATGCCAGAGAGACCTTGATAAATGAATGTTGCATCCCGAGGGACTGATGACAGTGAAGGGGGAAGGAATGACATCCCATTCCTTGGGTCAACCTTGATAAATGAATGGGATGTCATTCCTTGGGTTGGGAAGGTGAATGGGAAGAGAGATGGTGGAAGTCAGGATAATTGTAGGAGAATGCCATTGGATTATGTATATGTTTTAGGCTAGGTTTCCTTTGTATTTATGATTTTTTGGGATGGAGTGCCTATGTGCTATGGGGAAAAATCCCCCTAATCTGGGTCTAGCGACTAGGCAGAGCCTTGACACCTTAAACAATAGAAATGATTCTATTTTATCCAAATACAACAAGACCTAATGATAATTAATGGAAGGGAGAGAAGATTGAAATGTGTACCTTAATTCCTTCCATTTGTCGTGTATCCCTTCCTATTGTTGTTTGTTCCAAAATTGCAGACCTCCTCCCAAAGATGGCCTGAAACAACTTCACAAAACAAACTATAACGACATATGCATAACTACCAAGATCATCTAAAGGGTTATACATTCAAGAAAAACATCCATAAACATAAACATAAATACATAAATATATGGGACAAGAAGTTTCTCTTTTATTTATAACAAGATTGGAAGTTACAACCTAAATCTTGTTGATGTCGCTCCACAAACCTCGCTTGGGTTCCTCTACTTTGACTCTAAGTGCACTATTCCCAGTATTCTATCCTCACAACCAACATGCCAATATAGGGGAAAAGGATGGATTGTATAAGGATGATGGATGGTAGGGAATGTTGAGGATGAAACTCATAGCAGAATGCAAAAGGCTTGGAATACAAGGAAGAAATTTTGGTAGAGTTCACTTGCCTGTTGTTACATATGTCAAAATGACCCCCCAAGGGCCCTTTTATATGGAGAAATGATGTTTATTCAATTGTGAGAAGGTATATAGGAGGTAAGAATGGTTATGCAACCCAAAATAGCCCATAAAATCCACCTGAAAGCACACAACTTTTTATTTTTTGCAACTTTTGTGAGCATAAGCAGGTTGTCTATGTATCAGGTAGCATATGTACGCGGGCTGCCTATATATTAGGTAGCGTATGTATGTGGGATGCCTATATATAAGGTAGCATACACTTTGAAAAAGGGATTTTTTAAGAAGGAAACTCAAGAAAAGGGATTTCCAAGTGTGTATATGGATGAGCCATGGCCAATAATGCATAGTGGTGGCATTTGGGACTATAAAAGATGCCCCCTAATGTGTGAGGCCAGAAGAGAAACTAATGGCTGAAATACATTACAACATCTTTAATAAAGTGGGAAGGCACTGATTCGAGTGATCCCAGATGATTATTCATGAGTGTGTCATCTGCAAAATAATAATAGTAATCATTGAGGCGAGCATACCCATGCCTAGGAAAAACTAAGCATAGATTCCAATCAAGTACACTGCAGATCCATGTCATATATAGTAATCATGGCCACATGGATAATGTGTATTCTAGTATAGATTGTAGCCACAAACAATACACAATGGATCTACATCTCAAAATCATTAGAAGATATACAAATACAATGTGATATGAATCTTTAGGAGGCATCAATGCCTTTAGTTGAATATGATAGCTTCAGTAACTCAAGAAATATCTTCAAGATATTCATAACTCAGGTAGGAGTATAATAGGAGTGTAAGACTCACTATCCTAAGTCTTCGACAAGCCATCATGAAAATACTAGAGGATCTCGATTATCAGGCATGGAACTTTATTGATTTTGAATGTAAACTTGACAGGACTCTCAAGATGGATGACTCATGAAGGTCAAAAGACTTACTGCAGAATGGACGACTCAAGTTGTAATACTTTCCCTTGGACAAGAGAACGACTAATTAAAAGACTCAGACAACATGTTATTGACATAATTTTGTGGCACAGGAGGCACCAAAAACTGTCCATGTGTTTGGAAGAGTAACCAAATGGAGCAGGACACAACTCTATGTAATGAGAACATCTTCTTATTAAGGCCATATTAAATCCCAGTGATTTTCATATCAAACTGAAGTATGTGCTCTGTCTAAGGGTGACTACATTTCTACCAATAAAAGAGAATGTTTTCACGTCCCCTCTTTTCAGAATATTTGTTTTTTTTTGTCTTTTTCGTATATTTAATGGGATTGAAAAATAATAAAAGGATGCTATGTTACAAAGGAGGAATGAGTGTTGTGGGAAATAAAACTAGTTCCAAGAAACATATTGATGCTCAGTGAAAGGAGACATGTGCAGTATAAGGACACTAAAGAAAATTCCTCCATGGGTCAGGGTGTCAAAACGCAAAGAAAAAAATGTTGCAAGGCCTACACCTAAGGAATGCTCTAAAAGTATAGCAAAAGTAGAATGGAGCTAGAATTAAGCCAAAGATGAAAGAGTGAGACATGCAATGCAATTTTCAGATTGACACAATGAGCCTCCTTCAATGTAAAGTTTTACGAGCCTAGAGAAGGTAAGCTCGTTGGTTTTTCACTTTTATAGAGTCTAAAAAACCAGTAAAAGAAGACTCCAAAGAGATATTTTTCGTAAGTTTAGTCTCCAGAGCCTGAAAAAGAATAAAATAATACCAAGGAGGACTCTTATTGTCATTAGGGCCAAAGTATTCCTTTTTCATACATAGTCCAGTTGGTCCAGAAAAGGGTTAAAACTATACCGAAAGGACGTCTCTTCAAAACAATTTTAATGAGTGTGACAGAGAAAATATCACTTGGCTATCTTTTTAATTTTAAAGAGTCTAAAAAGAGCTTAACTATGGACTTTGTTGGCCCTCTACCAATTTTTGAGGAAACCTTGATCAGGTTTGGACCACTTTTGGACTTCGGCAAGTTGGTCGAAGAAGGAGCGCCCAGGCGGAGTGAGATCATGGATCTCACTTATTTTGAAGGCTATGTGGACCCAGTAAGGGGTTCTTTAGGGTTTTTGTAATGGGTTATGGGATGTCGGCCATGGGTTTACCCATGTTTAGGCCTTTTTGTAAGGAATTGTAAAAGTATAAATAAGTGTAAGAATGTATGGTGGAAGTAGAGAAGAAAGTAAGTGATGTAAGTGGAAAGTGGCTAAGTGCAAGTAGTCTGAGCTCCTTTGTGCAACAAAATGTGTACATAAGGCTATGTTCTTGATAGAGAAGTTGGATCTATGCCTTGACCTAGTTTTGGGAAGGAGGATCTAGTGCTCAGTGGACAGATCTCCTGTCTGGTGCGAAGCTTGGCTCTGTGGCTTAGTGAACAGGAGCAAGCGAATGTAAGAGATTGAAGAATAATAAAGAAGACAGAGCGGTTGGTGGATGTAGCCCCACACTAGGGTGAGCCACGTATATCTTGTGTCTTTGGTTTTCTTTGTGCTTTGTTTTTTATGTTATGAATTTGCTCATTTCTTTTATTATTATGCTTGATAAGTAGATATGTTGATTCTTAGTGATTTACTTGTGTTAAAGATGAATGAATGTTAGATCTAACTCAGTGCTAGGTGCTAAGTGGTTGAAGTGATTAATATTTATTATTACTACGTCGATAAATATGTGGGTATGTTATGCGATGTTAATAAAACTAATGAACTAATGCATATCTTCTTCTAAGTGTTACTGGAATACTCTGTGAAGTGTTTTTATCATAGATCTGTGTCCCATCTTGGTTATAGACACTTGCGTCCTGTAACCCCCCCTGCCTCTACCTTGGGTGAGACTTTCCCTGCTTTGCAAGTGTTGCCGAAAGGGCCGGTAGTTAGGTTTTTGTTGGTGCATTGTTGAGCATTGAACCCTGGGTTTGCCCCTGTGCCAAAAAATGGTTCCATTGTCGGGACCTGAAACTATGATTGTTGGGAACTGAAGTAAAGAAAAGAGAATCTTTGTGTGTATATTTGTTGTTGTAGTGCACAGTAATCTACTTGACTTGCGAAGCTTTGTGCTAAGAAAGAAATCTGATCTAAAGAAAAGAGGTAAGATCTTAAAAGAGGTAAAGCTTTGTGCTTTGATAAGAGTAAGATAAGTGAAAATTTTTGTTTCGAAAGCATGAATTTAAGTATGTTTAATAGACTTTGTCCTAGTCTGAAGGCTAGGGCATAGTTGGAAGAAAGAATTGATCTGAGTAAATTTAATAGAAATGAAGAAAGATATGTTATTCCTATGCATAGAAAGAATTTTTGGACTAATAAGTGGATGCAGGAACCTAGAAAGAATTTTTGCAGATTGCAGGTGTTGACACTCAGAACTGAAATGGGTTGCAGCAAATCAATCCCGAGGAAACCTCGAACCACTTTGTATTGGAAGCTGCCCCTTCCAACCCGAGAGGGATCTCTCGAACAATGTCATAATATGATATTTAATAAGAGTGAAAAAGGTGGGCAGATTTATGGGTAAATGATGGTCTTGGATTCTTAGAGTTTGCAGGTTAAACCTGGTCCATTGGGCATGGAGTCAAATGAAAACCAAAGAAAGGAGATAATAGCGATGATCAAATAACTTGCAGAAAGTGAGGCAAAGTAAGTCTATCTTTCAGCGCTTTGATTGTCATGATGCGGTAGTGGAAAGAAAAAGGAAAGGCTGATGTAGTAGAGAATATATGCAGAATTCTGAAAATGCAGATTGGTCTTACACCCGCTGATAGCTGGTGCAGAGGAAAGACAATAAACAATTACAGAAAACCCAAATCCATTTGTTATAGTAGTGTTCGTACTAAAGTATAATGAAGCACATCAGTTAGAAGAAAACGAAATGTAATACAGTTGTGATGGAATAAGGAAGAAATAACATTATGAAAATGATAACACATCAACTGTGAGTAAGAAGCATATCAAATGAATTCCAAACAGATTTAACATAGTTGAAAAAGAGGAAAACATGCTGAAAGAAATCGACCGTGATGAATCTCATAGTCACAAGGAAAAAATCATGTTTATTACTCCAATCTGGTTTACAAAATAACTCAGTCATTACAATGAACCCCTCTTCGAAAGAGGTTTTCCCTCAGTGCTGTACTCATGTGCCCCCCCTTTTTTGTTACATACATAAGTCTTTTTAAAAGAAATATAAAACTCCTTGTGTTCTGAGAATCTAAAAAGGTTTGTCTTTTGGACTCCATGACTGCCAAATGTTCTGTCGTTACAAACACTGGTGTGCGCTGGAAAAAACTCATTCAGGTATAGAGGAAATGAATTAATAGAAAGATCTAATGGATGTAAATCGATAAACGTTTCCTCTTTATCTGCACTTATCTCTATCTCTTTAATATAGATGCCTTTGCCTGAACCGGGCTTTGAAAAGTCTACCAAAGAGAACTGCTCAATAAAATCTGCACTAGAAAATTCTCTCGAGGATAGAAACCAAAACAAGTAAATGTGAACACAGCACAAGACCATATAAAATAGGTGCCTCTGAGAATTTGTTGGATTTCGCTGCAATACCTCTGCTTCTGGGTTTCACTGCAATGTATTTGTCTCGGGGTCATATGAATCCATAGAACTCATATATAAATGTGGCCCTGCCACAAACTCTAAGCCATACTGTTTATACATTGCATTTGCAACACCAAGAGTACACATCAGTGTAGGTGCAGAATGATCAACAACAATACACCTTTGCAAAGTTTGTAATATCTCTAAAACTACTCGCTTATCTAGCCAATGTACCAGCTCTCCTATACATTTGCAACGCAGTTACTCGTACTGCAGCAATTGTAGTTTTCAACGCCAACCCATGAACACGGGGCATAACAGATTGTTTCATAACCTGAAAATTAAGCTGTTTGGCTAGGGAGACTGTCCACCGTAAAAATTCTTCTTATATTCGGACATCTGCATCATCATAAGCCCAACCTAACAAAGGAAGCACATGTGCTATCAAATGTTCTTGACTGGCCTTGTTGATAATAAGACCGACAGGTTTAACCAAGAGCAACAATGTTTCGCTAGATGCAGAAGACAATACAGGAACCAAAGTTGGCAGTGTTGAAAGTTCAAAATCAAGCTTGTCTTGAGATTCTGCTATAGTAAGCACCATGGGAAGAATCATTGGTTGCATGACCACACTACAAAGTTCTGTATCGTAGCACACGAGCATCGAATTCTTTTCACATCCCTGATGAAGCTTTCAGCAACTCAGACTTATGCATGTTATCTCTCTTAAGCATATGATTGAGGAAGCGAAAAGCCCGTAATATTGTATCATCCCGAAAGAAGAGAGAACTTGTATACATCCGAGCATTGTTGTTACATTCGAGAAGAGGTCTCCGAGCAAGAAAATAATAAGCAAGGCATCCAAGACTGAATATATCAGATGCACAACTAACAGTTGGTGTCTTACTCCTGACCAGTTTTGGAGCTATATAATTTAAGGAGGGAGGGAAATGAAAAGCCTGAAATGTATTCGTGTCTCCTGAACACATTCATTGGTAGCTGATCCACGCATTTAAACCACGTTCTGGGAAGTTACCATGAAAACCAGGAAACCATGCAGCTACGAGCGCGTCCACCCTGTTCAAATAGGGTTCCACCACCAATGGCCTCCCCGATATCAAGATCACCAGGCACGGAATACCGTTATTACATACATTGTTTATCATGTCGATTCCCCCCAGAGGGATGGCCAGGTTGGTGTTATATCCCATTATTTCCACGTAGGGAGGTTCCCCGATTTCTGCAATGGCGTAAGAGAATCTCTTTCCTTCAGTGAATTTTGCATCTGGTTTTAATTCTTCTGTCAACAACATTAAACGCACTGCAGAGCCTAGCGACAAACACGACCGTCCCTTATTTCTCTACAACTATATATATACGTTGGGAGTGCTCTGCAATCGTATTCCTATTCGCTGCATTGCAATTAATTGATGATGAAGCATGCAACGATGATGAATATTGCGCCATCTAGTGCAGCCTTGGCAACCGCATGCCACACCATCTTCACAATATTATGTTTGAGGTTCTCAAGAATAAGACGCGCGCCTATGGAGGCATCAAAATAAATTACTACAGGTCTCTCCTTCACTTGCCTCGTTCCTTCACCAAACCCAAGAAGCTCTGCAATGTTTCAGCTTCTTCTGATGCCACTTCTTCCTATGACCAGTAGCACCTGCAATAATAATGATGATTCCATAAATCTTGTATCCATTTTCATGTTGAAGAGAATTCATGAAGATGCGCCCAATCTAGGTCAAGATTTTGATCGATTGGCTGATGATTTCATTGCTAGTTTTCATGAAAGTTTCTGACTGGAGAGACAACGGTCATATAGGCAATATCGGGAGATGCTCGCCAGGAGCACTTAAAATTTAGGTAATATTAATAGATGATGAAGCGTTCTTAGATCTCTAAACTGACTGGAATGCAATAATAAAATATATAAATTGCCAATCTTCTAGGCCAGGGTGAAGCCCTGGGTGAATTTGATGCGATAGAAACACTCTTCATAGCGCAACAACTTAACCAAAGGAATTTATAAGAAGTATTTTCCAAGAAATGCCGAAGTCCAATAATAAATGAAGTGACCAATCTCAAAAACAGGCCCCTTCTTGGAACATTTCTCTCTCAGTGGTATATGTCTTACCAGAACCAGTCTGTCCATATGCAAGAACCGTAACATTGTAGCCATGGAACAAACCATCAACAAGTGGAGCAACACATTCTTAAAAAATGGCTGATGAAGGAGACCTAGTGCTACCATATACATGATCAAATGTAAATGAATGAGAACCAATTTGTACCTTAGGGATCACAGTCAATTTTGATATCTGTTACAACATCGGCTCCCTCTAGGGATGGTACTTTCTCGTAAAGTGCCAAGAATAGTAGACCAGGTGGCCTTAACATGAAAGCTGTAAATTCTGAGTTCTCCCACCAGTGAAATCACCATCGAAAACTTTTAATGGAGTCGCCAGAGCATGCACAACCAATATTTTCCTATGACCGGCTGCTCAACCAGGCCTTAGGACTATGACAATGTCGTTCTCCCAGGGATAGATATCAACTTCGAAAATCCCCGGCAACGACGCCAAAATGTTGACACTCAGAACTAAAATGGGTTGTAGCAAATCAATCCCGAGGCAACCTCGAACCACTTTGGATTGGAAGCTGCCCCTTCGAACCTGAGAGGGATCTCTCGAACAATGTCACAATATGATTTTTAATAAGTGTGAAAAAGGTGGGCAAATTTATGGGTAAATGATGGTCTTGGATTCTTAGAGTTTGGGGGTTAAACCAGGGAAATGGTCCATTGGGCATGGAGTCAAATGAAAACCGAAGAAAGGAGATAATAGCGGTGATCAAATAACTTGCGGAAAGTGAGGCAAAGTAAGTCTATCTTTCAGCGCTTTGATTGTCATGATGCAGTAGCGGAAAGAAAAAGGAAAGGTCGATGTAGCAGAGAATATATGCAAAATTCTGAAAATGCAGATTGGTCTTACACCCGCTGATAGCTGGTGCAGAGGAAAGACAATAAAAAATTACAGAAAACCCAAATCCATTCGTTATAGTAGTGGTCGTACTAAAGTATAACGAAGCACATCAGTTAGAAGAAAATGAAATGTAATACAGTTGCGACGGAATAAGGAAGAAATAACATTATGAAAATTATAACACGTCAACTGTGAGTAAGGAGCATATCAAATGAATTCCAAACAGATTTAACACAGTTGAAAAAGAGGAAAACATGCTAAAAGAAATTGACTGTGATGAATCTCACAGTCACAAGGAAAAAATCATGTTTATTACTCCAATCTGGTTTACAAAATAACTCAGTCATTACAGTGAACTACTCTTCGAAAGAGGTTTTCCCTCAGCGCTGTACTCATGCGCCCCCCCATTTTTTGTTACATACATAAGTCTTTTTAAAAGAAAAATAAAACTCTTTGTGTTATGGGAATTTGAAACGGTTTGTCTTCTAGACTTCACGACTGCCAGATGTTCTGCCGTTACAAACACTGGTGTGCGCTGGCAAAAACTTGTTCAGGTATAGAGTAAATGAATTAATAGAAATCTCTAATGGATGTAAATCGATAAACGTTTCCTCTTCATCTGGACTTATCTCTATCTCTTTAATATAGATGCCTTTGCGTGAACCGGGCTTTGCAAAGTCTACCAAAGAGAACTGCTCAATAAAATCTGCACTAGCAAATTCTCTCGAGGATAGAAACCAAAACAAGTAAATGTGAACGCAGCACAAGACCATATAAAATAGATGCCTCTGAGAATTTGTTGGATTTCCCTATAATGCCTATACTCCTGGGTTTCGCTGCAATGTATTTGTCTCGGGGTCATATGAATCCATAGAACTCATATATAAATGTGGCCCTACCACAAACTCTAAGCCATATTGTTTATACATTGCATTTCAACACTGAGAGTACACATCAGTGTAGGTGAAGAATGATAAAAACAAATACACCTTTGCAAAGTTTGTAAGATCTCTAAAACTGCTCACTTATCTAGGCAATGTACCAGCTCTCCTAGACATTTGCAACACAGTTACTCGTACTGCAGCAATTGTAGTTTTCAATGCCAACCCATGAACACAGGGCATAACAGATTGTTTCATAACCTAAAAATTAAGTTGTTTGGCTAGGGAGACTATCCACCGTAAAACTTCTTCTTATATTCGGACATCTGCATCATCATAAGACGGACCTAACAAAGGAAGCACATGTGCTATGAAATGTTCTTGACTGGCCTTGTTGATAATAAGACCGACAGGTTTAACCAAGAGCAACAATGTTTCGCCAGATGCAGAAGACAATACAGGAACCAAAGATGGCAGTGTTGAAAGTTCAAAATCAAGCTTGTCTTGAGATTCTACTATAGTAAGCACCATGGGTAGAATCATTGGTTGCATGACTACATTACGAAGTTCTGTACCATAGCACACGAGCATCGAATTCTTTTCACATCCCTGACGAAGCTTTCAGCAACTTGGACTTCTGCATGTTATCTCTCTCAACCATATGATTGAGGAAGCAAAAAGCGTGTAATCTTGTATCATCCCTAAAGAAGAGAGAACTTGTATACATCCAAGCATTGTTGTTACATTCGAGACGAGGTCTCTGAGCAAGCAAATAGTAAGCAAGGAATCCAAGACTGAATATATCAGATGCACAACTAACAGTTGGCGTCTTACTCCTAACCAGTTCTGGAGCTGTGTAATCCAAGGAGGGAGGGAAATGAAAAGCCTGAAATGTACTCGTGGCTCCTGAACACATTCATTGGCAGCTGATCCATGCGTTTAAACCATGTTCTGGGTAATTGGCCTTGAAAATCATAATCCTCGAATATAGTATCCGTAACACCCTACCCTTCACTGCCAGGCAACCATGCAGCTACGAGCGCGTCCACCCTGTTCAAATAGGGTTCCACCACCAACGGCCTCACTGATATCAAGATCACCAGGCATGGAATACCGTTATTACATACATTGTTTATCATTTCGATTCCCCCCAGAGGGATGGCCAGGTTGGTGTTATCTCCCATTGTTTCCATGTAGGGAAGTTCCCCGATTACTGCAATGGCATAAGAGAATCTCTTTCCTTCGGTGAATTTTGCATCTGGTTTTAATTCTTTTGTCAACAACATTAAACGCACTGCAGAACCCAGCGACAAACACGACCGTCCCTTCTTTCTCTGCAACTATATATATATATATATATATATATATATATATATATATATATATGTTCGGAGTGCCCTGCAATCGTATTCCTATTCGCTGCATTGCAATTAATTGATGATGAAGCATGCAACGATGATGAAGATTACACCATCTGGTGCAGCCTTGGCAACCGCATGCCACACCATCTTCACAATATTATGTTTGAGGTGCTCAAGAAGAATATGCGCACCTATGGAGGCATCAAAATAAATTACTACAAGTCTCTCCTTCACTTGCCCCGTTCCTTCACCAAACCCAAGAAGCTCTGCAATGTTTCAGCTTCTTCTGATGCCACTTCTTCCTATGACTGGCAACGCTTGCAATAAAAATGATGATTCCATAAATCCTGTATCCATTTTCATGTTGAAGAGAATTCATGAAGATGCGCCCAATCTAGGTCAAGAGTTTGATCGATTGGCCAATGATTTCATTGCTAGTTTTCATGAAAGTTTCTGACTGGAGAGACAGTGGTCATATAGGCAATAGCGGGAGATGCTCGCCAGGAGCACTTAAATTTTAGGTAATATTAATAGATGATGAAGCATTCTTAAATCTCTAAACTGACTGGAATGCAGTAATAAAATATATAAATTGCCAATCTTCTAGGCCAGGGTGAAGCCCTGGGTGAATTTGATGCGATAGAAACACTCTTCATAGCATAGTAGCTTAACCAAAGGAATTTATAAGAAGTATTTTCCAAGCAATGCCGAAGTCCAATAATAAATGAAGTGACCAATCTCAAAAACAGGCCCCTTCTTGGAACATTTCTCTCGCAATGGTATATGTCTTACCAGAACCAGTCTGTCCATATGCAAGAACCGTAGCATTGTAGCCATGGAACAAGCCATCAACAAGTGGAGCAACACATTCTTAAAAAATGGCTAATGAAGGAGACCCAGTTCTACCATATACATGATCAAATGTAAATGAATGAGAACCAATTTGTACCTTAGGCAGCACAGTCAATTTTGATATCTGTTACAACAACAGGTCCAACACTGTAATCCTAGTGCACAGTGTTAGCACCACCATTTTTATTTCCATTTTGAGTTGGCCTTAGTCAAGTTATGGCCCATGTGTCCAAACATGTGAAGTCATGTACATAACAATGAAGGGGTCGAAGTCAGCAAGTGGCCGGTTGGCCCTTGGAAGCGGGTAGGGATGTCAGAGTCAAAACATGCGTAAATGGTATGGGTATGTTTCCCGGAGAGTCGGGTCCTATTAAAAGGTAGTCTCTACATGCCCCAAGTCGAGTCAAGTGGCTGATGGAAGTTGTGTCGAAAAGTGAAAAAACTATTATCAGCTCATTATGAAGGCTGAGGGAATGAAAAATTGCGGCGTTCGTATCATGTTTTCCCTGCATCCCTTATCGCCTGTACTTTACACGTGGGGATGTGCCATGGAAAATATGAAATCTAATTCGAAACATAAAATCACCATGAATTCACTGTTCTTTGGCATGATGCCTTTTTCCACCCGATTTGTTATAAATTTCAGATGCTCAACACCCGTTTTATTCATGAAACCAGGTTCACGCATTGTTTGCAATTTTTCTCGCAAGCTCAGGTTGATCAAATTTTCCACCTTATGCATTTGTTAGATCCACCATGTGCAGGATAAACATTGGTCACACCATGGTGACCTCTAAAAAAATAATAAAGGGTGTGCGAAGTAGCAGAATCACCAGGCCCTAGCCCCAAAGGGAATGAGATTCGTTCTCACTTACAACAGGCATCCCCTAAGACCCAAAGGGAGTTTTTCCTTGACCTTCGGAAACGATGATATCACATCATGCAGAACCTGGAATGGAAGGACCCGAGCAGGAAGGAAGGACATCGGAATCCCTCTCTCCCCAATGACAGATACCTCGCAGGAGGAGCAAGCCAAGGAAGGACAAAGAAGCTGGGAGAACCCAAGTCCAAAATGAGCCACGCGCAAGTTCAGTTGCCAAAAAATTACTTATGTGTGCCATTTGGTTGGAACCTATTGGAGGTACAAGCTGAGAAAGTGGAAGTAGAAAGAGGAGGATGGATGCCACGGGTACAATTGATCAAGAAACATATTAGCAGCTGAAGTAGGAAAAGCTATCCATCATCGAACTATACTAGGAAAACAGGGAGCTGAGGTAACAGCCAGTGACAAAGACCATTGAAGCGTGAGAAGCACAAGGTCGTGAAGGGAAGGAGGCATCACCCTAAGACTTTTTGTCATTTTGTATAACGGCCATGACAGTCAGCAGCCACTTTCCGCGCACATTTTCCCAACAAATGAGCGTGCGGTAGAAATAAAAGTTGTTACCAACAGATAGTGGGACCCTGACAAACACTTTTCCATTTAGACATATGATCAAAGGAAAGCATTGACACATCACTCTCTCATGGCTAGACCTGATCGATAACCAGATCCCTGTGGCGGATTACAAGAAGTCATGATGTAGCCAGATGTATTTGTTGTCTATTTTTGGAAAAGCGTCATGCGAAGAGTCTTTTAACGCAGAACAATCAGTTTCCTAGTTTTTAGAGATAATAGTTAGAAGAGCAGGGTAGCCGAAGCGACACCCTCACTTATATATTTGATATTTTCGATGTAAGCTAGGTTGGTTGGAAAAATTTAGTATAGACAGCGTCTATTGAATTTAATTTTGAGTTCAATTGAAACTTAATGCAAAAGTCCTGTAGCTTTGACGAAAATATTCGAATTGTAGCAGTTGGATGTATTGTTTCCCTTTCTTGCGTACGTACTTCCTGTTTTTCTTATTCATATTCTTTTCTGTCTATCTCGGAACCAAATTTTGAACCTGTGGATTCATTGCGCAGCACCCCTTGTTCGCGCCATTTAGACAAAACGTATTTCCTCTAAAGTTAACTCTGAATTCATCCTCAACAATGCTTCGAGTTGCTTCCTTTCTTTTTTGCCTACCACACACGACGATTTTAAACTGAAGATTTTTTCACGCTTATCCTTTATCCTCTCAAGTTCAATCACTGAGTCATTTGTTTCTATCATTTTATTAAATCGACTCCATATCTCAAGGTCCTACTATCTCTCGCTAATGAAACCAGAATTGATTATCTGACAGTGTTAAATATAGCCACATCTTTAAAGACATCTCTCGTGCTGAGACCATGTCTCCTGAGAGAGCCCTATCCAGATCCGAAAGGCTAGTTTTGGGTCTCAAAGTTGGTTGAAAAAGTTACTTTCATCGTCTATTTATCAACCGAACAAATTTACGGAGTGCTAACATTCTGGCGTCATTACCGAGGAACGGAATTGAATAAATTTTCCCTAGGACAATGACTAAAGTTACAGTTTGACCCCTGAGGGTAACAGAGGGACAAACATCTACACTTGCTATAAATATTTACCCTAGCGACTCCAACTAAAAATACCAGTAACATCAATTAGCGCAGTTTAGGAACCCTGGCTGCGAAGATGATCTATACCAGAGAAAATCTTGACCCAAACCCTACAGAGCCTGTGTACGACCCCGAGAAAATTCAGCGCAAGACTACAGAGGAAGCGTTGGACCCTTTCTATTACCTAAACAGAATCTTGTCCTTACCCAAAGACGGTGCACAAAGTATTGACGACTTTGAGTTTGACAAAATTTTTGAGCAAACCATGTTCAGGTCTAAGTTGGAAACCAGCTTGGATGAAATAGTTTTCAACCAAAAGAGATTCCAAGCCTTTATATCTAACAATATCCATCAAATCCCAAGCCCTCCTAGATCCATGGATGCCAGATTCACCCCCCTCGTTCTACTCGCCCAACTGCATGATTTTCCCCAAAATTACAACCAGAGGATTAAGCTCTATGACGCTGAAGGGAACGTCTCAGCATAGAAACATCTGGATTGGTTCAACGATTTCATCGACCTAGAGGAGGTGGACTATGCAGATGCAAAAATGAGGTTGTTTGCGCAGAGCCTTTCGGGGGAGGTGAGGAAATGGTTCAAATCCCTCCTGCCCACAAGCATTTGAGACTTCATTGCATTCGAAATGTCTTTCATTAGTAAATGGGGAGACAAGAAGAACCCTTTATAGTTGTTAACATAGTACAATAATATGAACAGGGAGCTGGAGGAGATGGTGCAAGAATTCTTAGCCCGTTTCATGAAGGTGTATAACTCGATTCCTGCAGAAGTCAAGCCACCACCTGAGGCTACGTAGTTGTGGTACGCTGACTCATTTGATAGCCATTTCACCTTGCTATTGATAGAAAGAAGATTAACAAATCTGGACACAATAATGAGAAATGCTATCAAAGTCGAGGTAAACATGATGGCATCGGGGAATATCAAATAGAGATTCAACAGAGGCGATAAGAAACCCCAAGGAGACTCACAACCATCGACATCTCGGTCCTCGGATGATAATTTTGACTTGATGATGAAGATGATGGAGAATTTAATGGAGAGAATGTCCATGGGAAACAAGCCTGCTGCCCGAGAACAGAATGATCCCCAACACAAAAATCAGAACCTCAGGAGGGGACAAGTTCCTTAGATCAGACAGAGGGAAAAAAGGGAACAGAGAGATCAAGGTGACCAAAAGATGAGGCCTCCGTTCCAAAAAAACTACGCGGATGAAGACTTCGATCAGATGTTCGAAGACCAGATGCATTATTGCGATGACAAGAACCCACGCATGTTTTTAACCAAGGGTGAGCATGATCGATACATGATAAAAAACAACGATTTTATGTTGGAGACAGATGATGCATGGATTAGGGAAACTGATGATGCATTTTCCTGGGAAACAAAAGAGTTCAGAAAAGGTTATTAGAACGCCATCATGCAATTTTAGAAGAAATATAACCTGAGGAGCAAGGAAGCATATACTGAGCCTCAGCAGAAAAATCCCATAAGGAAACCTTCGGTGGACACCCCTTCCACAAGCCGACTGAGGTCGAACAACACAACCAAGGATGCGACAGAGAAGGCGAAATAGAAGGAGGAGGCCCCAAAGAAAACTCCAGAAGCAAGACGAGAAGCAGGTGGAAAAGTGGTAGAGAAAGTATGTCCCCCTTTTAACTTTGAGCATGAAATGGATAAAATCAAAATCTCTGTCCCTTTCAACGAGCTTATCAGAAAGGGTGAGTATCGGGAGAAAATTATCAACATGCTGAAGATGGGAGGGACCCCCGATACTTTGAATGTCCAAGATGATCACCCTGCTATCATGTTTGGTCTACGCATTGAAAAGATAAGTGATACTGAGGACGTCCCTCCATTCTACGTTAGTCTAAAAGTCCATGACATGACCCTACATAATGCCATGTTGGATTCCATCACGTCGCACAACCTCATGCCAAATGTGATCATGGATGAATTGGGTTTGGATATCACCATGCCATACAAGGACCTTTTCTCTTTTGATTCAAGGAAAGCCAAGTGTTTGGGTCTCATAAAGGACTTAGTTGTGTCATTGGCCCAAATTCCTTCAAAGAACATGGTTATGGACATGGTCTCGGAAGACATACCCCCCAAAGTTTGTCCTGTTTCTATCCAGGTCACAGGATGTGAAGTTAAAATGGAATTTGCAAATGGACATGTCATATGCCACCATTCCTATCTTTGTCTAGGATAGACGATTGTACAAAGAAATGCTGCTAAAATACATGGTAAGCAGCAAAATGTAGCCAAACAACCACCCCATATACTCCATAGACACTAAGGTTGGTTCTTCTATACTCTACAATGACCTGAGTTTTGAAAAGGAAGAGTCGACAACCATCATGACAGCCGATGGGGAAACTGTGCAGGAAGCAGCAGAGCACACCGACCTAAAAGACCACACAGAAAATGAGATGTGGAACATGAGTTTTGATGGCGTTGTTAGCAAGGAAGGAGAAAGTGTCGGCGTATGGGTAAGCTCCCTTGAAGTGGGCACAAAGTTGTGCTCATACAAGCTTTCGTTCAAATGAAAAAACAACATGGCCGAGTATGAATCACTGATTTTGGGCCTGAAGGTGTTGAAAGAGTTAGGCGCAAAGAGGATAGTAGTGCACAGAGACTCTGAACTGATCATAAACCAGGTTAAAGGAATATATCAGACAAAGCACCCCAAGCCGAGAGCGTACAGAAACTTGGTGCTGGACCTCCTCGAATAATTTGTCGAGTATGACCTATCTTCTATCCCAAGGGAGCAAAATCATATCATCGATGTGTTGGCCACCTCGGCCTCAATTTTTAAAATTCCCATCTTCGCAAACACAAAATATGAGATTAAAGTCAAACATAGGCCGATAATGCCCGATAACATCAAATACTAGCAGGTGTTTGAGGACAACAAGCAGGTAGAGATATTTCTTCAGATGAGCGACGAGTTCGCTTACACAAACATTGATGACGAATGTTGTTGCAACGAAGATGGGAGCTCGGATGCACATAGTAATGAAAACCCTTTCCAAAACCAGATAGTGGGAAGAGACATAATACAATTGACAAATAACATCATCCCAAAGGGGTTAGTGCCACTAGAAAAGTTGTTCGATGAAAATGGCATGGCTAGAAATCCCAAGATTATTGTAAACGACGAGGATGTCGAAGACTACAACATCGGGACTGAGGAGAACCCGAAAATAATCCAATTATTGAAAAATCTTAGTCCAGAGGTCAAGCAAGACTACGTCAAGATCATGAAATATTTCTCGAATGTTTTCACATGGAGCTATGACGATTTGAAGGTGTATAACACTAAATTAATCCAGTATGTTATCCCTATCAAAGAAGACTAGAAGCCTTTCAAATAGAAGATGAGATGGATAAATCCCCTGCCACTGTCGTTGATCGAAAAGGAGGTGAAGAAACTGTTCGAAGCTAAGATTATCATTTCTTTAAGATTCTCGAAATGGGTAGTGTTATCTCCTAAAATAACACAGTCAGTTTCATTCATTTAGGTGATAGGAAGTCATTGAAAAATACTTTTCTAAAAATTTTAAGGTTCATTTTTTAGAGCCTTATGTTTGTAATAAAATTTGAAAAATGTTGGTTTTGGTTTTTATTTCAAAAGGTCAAATCACAAGTTTCGGTGGTTAAGTGCTTCTCCAAAAGTGCTTCTAATCCACCGAAATCCTTAGCTTTCGGCAGCTTAAACGAGAAATTCGAGGCTATTTTAGCCACCAAAATCGTAGGAGCTTGGAATGAGTCAGCACATCCTTTCACATGCCTAAACCGTCGGTATTGAGGTTTTGTAATTGCAATTGGCCACCGAAAAGATAGGAGGAAAAATGTTTAGAGACTTGGATCTCATCTCTACGTGATATATCGAATATTTTCAAGTTGTTGTTTCATCAAATCATGTAGTTGTGTACTTCCCATCATTTCAGTTACCAATCATGATTGTTTCAAATATTAATTCTCTCTTTCGCATCCCTTGTAATCAGCGTCACTCCTTAATGCATACCCCATACTTCTCGTCTCTGTTGCAACCGAGCCAAATCCTCCTAATTCTACGCTGTGTACTTTTCCTCCAAGCCCAATTTTCCAATTGCAAGTGTAAAGGAACATTTCAATAAATGAATAAAGGAGGACCAACTCTGAGGAAGGAGCTTGATGATATTAGTTACCTGGAATCACACTCGGAGGTATGTCAACTTTTCAGGGATGCAGGTTGCTACAAATTTTGTCAAAAATTATAGAGCTCTCATCAGCAGGTGGTAGAATATTTTTCTCTGACTTTCGATGGAAGAAAAGAAGTTGTCGCTCAAGATGAATTCCAGGTGGATGAATCCCTCATAGCTGAGGTGACAGAGCTTCCTAGGACTACAGAAAAATGGTTCAAAACCATTGTCACAAATGATGTTGAATTTAGGTCCTACTTGAAACCAGAGCACAAGTGTTTGGTATGGAAGAAAGACATTCCTATGTCTTTTCTTGAAGAGAAATGGAAACATTTATTAAAATCCATTCTTGTTTATATAACTTGTGAAGGTAGATACAATAGGGTGGTGATATACCATTTTAAACTCATGAACCATTTTACTGGCAGAAGCCCACTCAATATACCCTATTACCTCCACAGAAGCTTGACTAAGATGGCTCATCAAGTCAAGGCAAAGACAAGAAAAATTGCAGGCCAATTATCTCATCATGGTTTGATTAAGATTTTGGCTTGTGAGATGTTGCAGAGAAGGAACAATGAATGGAATTACTTCTTGTTTTGGAATGAATTTTAGACTAATGTACAACCAGAAGATAAGAAGAGTCCTTCTTCAAGGAAGTCTTCTACTCCTAGAAGTGGAAAGAGGAAGAGGAGAGTCATCTCTCCAATTGCAGTTGATCAACCCTCTCCATCTTCTAAGCCTAGAAGGACTAAGAAAAAAATGGAGTTTAGCAAGGAGGCGGAGAAGGCAGAAGAACCTTCAGTGGACAAGAATATCCTAAATCTCCCCTATACAAACTCTGAAGATGAAGAAAATTAGGTTGCAACAGAGAAAGAAACATCCCTAGAAGAAGAGCTAGTTACAGCAGGATATGAATATCTTCCATCACCTACACCCAAAGAGGAGCATGAAATGCAATATGCAGAGGCCTCATCTAGCAAGTCAAAGAAAAACAGATCAAAGAAGTTTAAAAAACTCAGAGAGAAGATAGAGCAAGAAGAAGTGCTAGAGAGGATAATTAAAACCAGATATGAAATTATATCAAAGAATTTTTTAGAGACTAGTGCAACCTTAGAAATATTGGCACATGAAAGTATAAAAGAAAAGAAAAAGAAGAAGAAGATTGTAAAAGACTACAACAATCTGTGGAGAGTATCTATGCATTTGAAGAAAAAGGTCAAGTCATTAAGGTTGCAAGCTAGGTCGTCAATACCTAAGCATCAAACACCTACTAATCTTGAAATCCTAGTAGATGAAACCATCCATTTGAATGATCTAGAGGCGGCCAACAATCCTATAGCCATTCCAGAAATTGATCAAGATGTAGAGGCTTCAATCCATCATCCATAAGGTGTTTTAAATCTAAGACAAAAGGTATTGTGCAATTTTGTAAATTTTCACTAAGACAATACTTTCGGTGGCTTAGGAAAACATTTAAACTGTTCATTAGCCACGGAAAGCAAAGCTTTCGATAGCTAACCGGCCTAGATTTTGTCTATTCTAACCACCAAAAGCACCGACAGGGTAGAAAGGTAGTGTTTTTGCACAGATCCAGGTTTTTCTTATCCAAATGCCTCAGGAACAGTTCCAATCGATAGATAATAATTAAATACATCCTTATCAAGAGTCTGTTTCAATTTTAGAGATGCCCAAAAAGGCAGAAAGGTCAAATTGGTTAGCTATTTTCTGGGAAAAAACTGTTTTGTTGCCAGCAGGTGGAATTTTTGAATTCTCTCATATCTTATGAAGATCCATCAACCTTGGAAGGATTACTACACCTGTCGAAGAGTTTGAATGACATGAATATCGCATAAGATTAGGAATTGACCTATTTTATAGGATCTTTGCCTATTTTCTTGGGTCAGTTATTGACTTTCTATTTTTGGTAAATTCGATCCAGTATCCTAGGATCTAGAAACTGTTTGTAAAGGCTATAAAGCCAAGAACATTTGATGAACACAGGATTTGATTTTGAGTTCTAAACCATACTGCTATTGTGATACAAACATTTTCTTAAATATATTTATCTTGCAAGTTTCCTTCATTGTTATTGTCAGACTTTCTTTTCATCTATGTTCTATGCTTATGAGTTGAATGTTATTCTTTGTCTCTGTTTAATATTCTATGGTGATTATCATCTTACCTTTGATTATTAAGAAAGGATCATAAGCATTCACTGCTAGTTTGTTGACCCATCATATATATTTTTTTATGTCTGTTCTGGTTGATAGATTAGTTTCTTTACCCATTTGATTCACAACCTATCTGATAATTACTCTTGAAGGCCTTGTACTGTTTGATTATACCTACACTGTCTTGAGGATACAATCCAGTGAGTTGATCCAAACATTACCCCTCATTGAGAAAACCATTGCAAAAAGTAGTTAAGTTACAAGGCATCTCTGAGATACAACCTAAGAGAGTTCCTTGGAGTGATAATAGGTAGCTAACTTTGTACCTGTAAGAAAGAAGAACGGTGAAATAATATTACAATATGACATGACATTTGTCCCCAATATAGAAATTACAATTAATATAGTTAACCAATATGCCCATCGTATCGTGCAAGACATAATCAAATCGAACAGAAATATCGTTTGTATTTCAAAAATAGAAAAGATAACAACATACTCAAATTAGAATATGGTCAATCAAAMTAAATCTAWTCACRAGMAATCCATAAATCAATAATCAAACTTWTGCATGACMTARCAAGTCAACCATAAAAAYARAGCTTATGATCATGCTGTATGAAAGAGGAAAATTATACCATTACAGCTGCTGAAGCTATGTCAATTTCGAATTAACAATCGCGGTAGCAGACTCGACATTTTTGAACAAGATTGATCCAGCAGTTCGTTGATTTTTATCGTTAGGTTGTACCTTTGCATTCCGACCAGTGAGATTTGCCACTTGGTTTTCCAAATTGTGAATTTTGGATTGCAATTGTGGGACATCCAAATAGTATCTCTCTAACCACAGTCCACACTGGTCGCAAGGTGAAGCAACCTTTTGAGCAGGAGGGGGGTTTGATGATTCCCCGAGGTTTTCATAAGGTGACTTAATACCAGGAAAGTCAGGGTTACCCTGCA
>ML789803.1:115133-166361 GCA_009831015.1 Picea engelmannii
ACCTTCTAAGAAGTCCTCTTACATTTATTATATCTAATTACCCATTTATTATATCTAACTACCATAGTGGGCCTTATTTAATAATATAGTGGAACTAGTCCACCTTACATTGAATGACCTCCACTATTATCACTATGGGCCCTATGGGCCCCCCCACTACCTCTCTAGCTACCTTACATTCCATCCCCCTTATGAAAGCGTTGTCCTCAATGCTTCATGTACAACCATATACCAGGGTCCCATGGATAATTGTGGACCATAATGATGAAGAAGATTGAAGAACCAAGGTCCCATGTAGAAAGGAAATCCACCATGCTGAAGTAGTCCAACCACCATTGTAAGCTTGGGTCCCATGTCCAAGTGATCATGTGAACTCCCCATGGAAGATTTTGGAACCCAATAACCAACTCTAAATGATGCTCCAAAGACTGACACCTATCATGTGGATCCAAATAAGAAGATCCATACACATAGTGGAAAAGGGTCGTAGCAGAATCTGGAAGGAATAATACCACTACAGAATATGCAGACTGAATGCTGGTAACTAGCTCCTGATGTGGGACATTGATGTTCTCTACAAAAGGTGGAGTAGAGTCATCAAATAAAATATGGAAGTGGTTGTCATCCCATAAATGACAACTATCCATATACCAATCATCACAATCTGCCTCAAAATCATACCAAGAATATATTTATTGATTATATTCATCCTTGAGGCCCTCCATAAGAAATCTCTCCTGCATGTTATTCAATGAATCTTGAATACTACGAAAACTATCATTGAGGTCGTCTGTGAGGCTGTCTGTGAGGTTGTCTGTGAGGCCATGTACAAATGCATCCAATCTGTCATCCAATGTGTGAAACAATTGGGCTTTGAATGATTCAAGAATTTCTTTCAGGTTTTGAGAAGAAATAGCCATCTGAGCATCCTATGAACTCACCTAATAAGTTACAGCAGAAAATCACGGCTTTTTCTGGAAAAACCCTAAAAAACTGTTGAAGTTAAAATGTTCATAACTTCACTTCCCGAACTCCGTTTTGGATGATTTTTTTTTTAAATTGGGTGAAATTGTGAGAGGAACTCAGATATGTAATTTATTTGGGCAAATTCAGCCTCCAAATTATACAAAAATAAATAAATAAATAAATTGCGCCGCCATCCGCAGAAAAAACCCTGAAAATTTGCAGATTTTAAAACTTCAATATATTGACCTTCCGGACTCCATTTCGGTTTTTTGAGGGCACATCAATAGTGCGAAGTCCCTACACTAGAGGAATCTAATAATAAGAATGGAAAGAGGATTCCAGAAACAGTTGGAGAGACTCGAATCACAGGAAAGAAGAAAAGGAAGCTCAATAAAAAGAAAGATAAGTTGGAAAAGTTGCAAGAAGCTACGAAGACCAGATGAAAGACATCGCATATTGGAACCTCACAAGAGGCAGGTTCATAGGATTTGAACCTTGCCGAAACAATAGGATCGCACAGAATGGGACTTTTCCTTGGCGGAGATATATGACCATTGGAGGCACCCCGACTGTTAGACCGACGCTACAGAACGACTAGAAAACAAATTTATGGGTGGATGGACCTCTTTTTGAACGTTGAGACTACACCATAATGGAAATATTCACATTGATTGAAGAATTCCTACCTGTTAGAAGGATCTATTATGTTGCCTCATTTATTTAACTCATTGGTCGTTGCACCGGGACCACTTTTTCCCCTCGTGATTAACTGAGATAACAAAGAATTGTCTAAGTTTCAAGTTGTGTTATCTGAAGCTAGACCTCATCGTCCTTTTGTCTACCCTACCTATCCATTCTCCTACCCCGACCCATCTGTTTAAAAATTCAAATGTTGGGCGAAACTAGTGAGCTAGAGAAATTTGTTGAGGAATTCCTAAGGAAGCTAATGGCTGACAAACCGTTATCAGAAGGAGTATAGGCGTCGTCGACTAGGGGGATGTAGTCTTTGCCTTCAACTGGATGTCATTATGGCCATGTTAACCCAACGACTAAGAAGCGAAGTAAGCACTGCAGTGATATGGATAATGTGAAGCATATCCCGTCGATCTTACTAGAATATATCTCACCTTTGGTTGGCATTGTTACCCGCGACAACATTCCCTGAGAATATGAGTACACCTTGATCACCGCGTACATTTTGAAAGGAATATGTGTAGTTGGAAGTCACTTGGGACAGATCCCACTACTGAAGAATAATGATTTCAATCTGGGCAATAGAAATAACTATGTTATGCTAGCACCCCACTGCTACTTGACAAAGTCAACTGGGAAAAAGCCTTGCATCATCTCATACCCATGGATTAAGGGACTAGCACAGTCCACTGTGTTGAATGTGATGAATATTCCCTATTTTGTCCGCCATCAGGAGGTGAACGCTTTCCTTAAACTCCTCTTATCATGCTATCATGGCAGATACCTATGGCTCAACTAGAGGATTACCATGGATCCGACGTTGATCCACCAAATTACAGGATTAAGCATGTAGGGACCTGACCCTCAGCAGTTTTATCTAGGGAAGGCCTCAGACCGCTCCCTAGCACAGTGCATCAAGGAAGCATATGGTGAAGTTGAAAAGGGAAAGCAAGGCTACAAGGTGGCCTCTATACAGGATGGCACAATGTGCCTTGCTTGCCAACTCATAGCTGACAATCTCATAAGAAATAACTGCCCAACATAGGACATCGGGTTCGTGGTGGACCTCGTAGGAAAATGTGTGGAGGGAATGCAAATGAACTGGGCAATCTACCTTGTCAACAAGCTGGAGAAGGATTGTCACGAAGCCCAGGATTTGGGATACAAATTCCACTTTAGCTGGCTAATCGTTTTGATCACATTTATCACTTGGAAAATGCCCGAAGGAGCCACCTTTCCGTAGATCAAACCATCAGAGCCCTTGGCTGCTAGGTTTTCTACCTTGTGGTACACCAACGATATGTTGAAGCAATGGTAGTCGAACAAAGTATTTAATGCATACTATAAACAATTGAAGGTTTCCTTCAAGTCATTTCCACACATGACACCATGCACCCTGCACCAGTACAGACTGATAGAAAAGTTCCATGTAGATCCGCATTTCATATATATTACTACACGTAGAGATGAGAGCAAGGAATAACTACATTCATATTACAAGCTAACAGATGAAGACATGGAGTAGATCACGAACGAGTGGCCGAAGGAGTTCCTTGTACATGTTTCTGATGAAGAACTCTTCGACACTGACACCATAGGAAGCCCCTTGGTCACCCGGGTCGAGCATGTCGGACAGTCCATTGGTACGAAGAAGAAGAAAAAGCAGGAGAAAGTCTAGGATATAAGTGATGAAGAGGACACTACGTATAAATATAACGAATATGGCTCACTCAGAGGAGCAGGAGGAGATGAAGAAAATGGAAAAGGAGGAGGGGATGAAGGAGAAAATCAAGGAGAAGGTGAAGCTACACCACCTCAGGATCCTCCAATTGAAGAAGTAACATCGTAGAAGAGGAAGGTTTCTCCAAAGATACCCTTAGCAAGAAAGAAGATGCACACTAGTAAGCCCCAGTTGGAGGCCACACTCATGGAGGACGATATCAGTTTAGTCCACGAAGCTATGGAAGACATTTCCGAGGACATATAGCAGAGATATGCAGAAAAGCAGGAGGAGCTCTATGGAAGAATTGAGAAGGAACTGAAAGAAGTACAACAAGTTGTTCATGCAGTACCTACTGCACCTTCCTCATTGTAGATTACAGTTTTGGGGGATGAACCAACACAACTAAGAAGACTTGTAGATGCGATAGAGGCTCGACTTCAGAGAATATAGGAAGATAAGGAGAAGGATACATAAGCTTTGAAGCAAGAGAAGGATGAATCCCTAGAACAATTACGCGTAGCGCGATACTGTGTAACCGCCTATGAAAATGAAAAATAAGAGTTTAAGGCGATGGTCCAGGAGGAAAAAGTGCAGCTACAGAGAGAAAAGGAGTAGTTTCTCATAGAACAGGCGATGGTTAAGGAAGTTGTGAGCAAAGCATGTCACTTTGTGCTAGGTTTGGCACAGGAGGAACAAGAGTCGGTCGAGGCTCAAGTGGTGAAGCTCACTGAGACCATCCAACAGCTTCAAGCAAGGATAAAAAAGTTGGAGGTCCAAGTAGTACCGAGAACTCCGTAGGAGGTGCATGACTAGAGGGAGGAAGCTGCTAAGAATGCAGTTGTAAGAATTAGAGCCCTCGCATCAGAATGAAAACAGGTGAGTGATAGAAGTGCGTAGACTTATGAATTCCTCGCAGAAGATCCAGAGATAAGGAAGCTGGAAGTGCAGTTACAGGAGGCACAACAATAGTAAGCGTTAGTACAGGCATAGATGAAGCTACTCACTTCGGTAGAAAGAATGAAGAGATCTCAGGAGAAACGCACAGTGCAGAAACAGATCACTTCCCTCCAGGGCAGGGTAATGGAAGTTGCACAGAATCTACAACCTATGCAGGATGAAGCCTGCAAGGTGTTTAAAAAAATTGAGGGACATGGCTTGCAATTGGACCAAGTGGTTACATCAGTGGAACAATGCCTGGAAGGGCCTGTTACAGAGAAAACGATCCAGGAACTCACTGAGCAGAAGGCTCAGGCGAAGAAGCAATTCGAGGAATCTCGAGTTAAGATCAAGGCCTTTGAAGAATCATTTACCACACATGAGTGACTCAGAATGAGTCACAGGTGATTGTTGGGGGCCTGTTGTCCCTCAACCAAGTTTTGAGGAAATCTTGGTCAGGTTTGGACCACTTTTGGACTTTGACAGGTTGGTCGAAGAAGGAGCGCCCAGGCGTAGCTAAGATTGCGGATCTCACTTATTTTGTGGACTATGTGGACCCAGTAAGGTGTTCTTTAGGGTTTTTGTAATGGGTTATGGGATGTCGACCCATGGGTTTACCCATGTTTAGGCCTTTTTATAAGGAATTGTAAAAGTATAAATAAGTGTAAGAATGTATGTTAGAAGAAGAGAAGAAAGTAAGTGATGTAAGTGGAAAGTGGCTAAGCATAAGTAGTCTGAGTTGCTTTGTGCAATAGAATGTGTATGTAAGGCTCTATTCTCGATAGAGAATTTGGCTATGTGCCTTGACCTAGTTTTGGGAAGGAGGATCTGGTGCTGAGTGCCCATATCTCCTGTCTGGTGCGAAGCTTGGCTCTGTGGCTTAGTGCATAGGATAAAGTGAATGTAAGATATTGAAGAATAACAAAGAAGACGAAGCAGTTGGTGGACGTAGCCCCACACTGGGGTGAACCACGTATATCTTGTGTCTTTGGTTTGCTTCGTGCTTTGTTGTTTATGTTATGAATCTGCTCAGTTCTTTGATTATTATGCTTGATAAGTAAATATGTTTATTCTTAGTGCTTTACTTGTGTTAAAGATGAATGAATGTTAGATCTAACTTAGTGCTACATGGTAAGTGGTTGATGTGCTTAATATTTATTGTTACAGCATCGATCTATCTGTGGGTATGTTTTGCGATGTTAATAAAACTAATGAACTAATGCATATCTTATTCTAAGTGTTACTAGAATACTCTGTGAAGTGTTGTTATCATAGATATGTGTCCCGGCTTGGTTACAAACACCTACGTCCTGTAAACCCCCTGCCTCTACCTCGAGTGAGACTTCATCTGCTTCGCAAGTGTTTCTGGAAGGGAGGGTAGTTAGGTTTTTGTTGATGCATTGTTGAGTGTTGAACCCCGAGTCTACCCCTGTGCCAACATAATCCCTTGTACTTTTTCTTGAATTTAGTCCGCTTACCTGAAAAAGTATAAAATATAACTTAGGAGAACTCTCCCAGTGAGACATGTCTCCTGAGGTGTACATTTTTCCTGGATAATCTGTTGGTTGGAAAAAGGGTTAAAATTATTCCAAATAGATGTTCCTTTTGGACCAATTAACGAGTGTGAAAGAAGCAAGGTCACTCAACGATATTTTCTTATTTAGGGAGTCTGGAAAGGGATTAAATAATACTCAAAGTGGTTTTATTTTTCGTAAATAATCTCCAAGGCCCGAAAAAGTGATAAACCAAAACTAGGGAGAATGCTCTTTTTTGCAAATTTATTCTCTCGGGCCCAAAAAAGGGTTAAACTTACACCTGAGACTACTCTCCTAGCGAACCAAAGCTACTAGGGTGTACCTTTTTCGTAAAATTAGCCATCTAGGCCAAAAAATGGGTAAACTATCATTGGACATATGTGCCTTCTAATTTCACTTTGACAAACGTGCTGGGAAAGAAGATCGCTTGACAATCTTTTAAATTTTAGAGAGTTTGAAAAGAGATTAAAGAAGACTCTAGGGTGGCTCCTTTTCTTATGTAATCTGAACGAGGCCGAAAAGGATTATTAATTTCTCGTTATATTTCACTTTTATAGTTTTAGTGATATTGAAAGACGACAAACCATGCTCTTGGGGAGTCCCTCGGGTATTAGTCCAGAAAATGATGAAGAAGAAGGATGAGGCTTCAACACAAAGTCATGGTGGGACTAGAAGGGACTCACATGCCTATGAAGTACTTTGGCATGGGCACCAAATGGAAAATGAGGTTCTAACTAGGATTCCCATGGAAGGAAGGCTCTACCACATAAAGTATGACACACTTATCAACAAGGAAGGTTAGTGTCACAATTCAGTGAGGTCGATCCTAAGGCCAAATGAACCAGGAAACAGATAATGAAAAAATGAAAGTAGGGAAAAATCTAAACTATATGCCATTTTCTAGGTCAACACCTATCAGAATGGATCGATACGATGAAAAAATGTCAAAGAAAAAATGTCTCCAAGATCCTGCATATAAGGCCAATAACACTCATCCAAAATTTAATAAATCTAATATAGATAGAAACTTTGGAAAATAAGAGGTGCCACTGAATACAAAACTTGAAAACAATAAACCTAAAATGTACAATATGGTACAATGAACTACACATCTTTACAGATCATGCATAGTACTTGTTCAAGTAGAGCACGTTGCTAAGCTCTGACCAAGAGTCTCTTCGGTAATCAACCTAGAAAGTATCCCAAAAGGGAAGAAAACACAAACCACGGTGTAAGTATTCCCATAGAATATAGTTCGTAGTCATGGCTTCAAGGATAGCCTTATCCAAAGGAAACTCAATATCCGATAAATAACGCGAACAAGGAGGATAGACAGTCCTAAAGGGCGAAGAAAACTGACCATATTCCATATGATGATGGAGGTTCTGGTCAGGGTTGGCAAATTCTATCAGCGAAGAATCACAAGCACAAAGGCTTGAGGATATACAAATAGCAAGATCATACAGAAAAGGAAACTTGAGATCACTTGGACCAAGAGAGGGAAGCAAGGGCTCCGAATCCCCCGTTGGATAAACCAATGGATCAATTTTTGAGACCAAGTGTCGAGAAGGAAAACATGAGTGAACAAGTTCTTTCTCAAGAGCAATTAAACACCGAGGATAAGACGCCACATAATTTACCTGTGGCAGGGTAGATTCTACACGAATACTAGGAACATATAAAGGGGTAGCCTAAACTATTACCAAATTAGGATGGTGATTATCATATGCCAGTTGGTCAATAGTGACAATTCTTCCATTGTGAGGGAAATGCATCACCCCAAAGAGTGTAGACACTACAAAATTCATATCATATACATAATCACGCCCGAGAAGAATATTTAAATATAAAGGGCCTTGCACCACTATAACATCGACAAGGACAATATTCCCACCTAACGAGATAGGAAATTGAGGAAGAATCCCCAAATATTGACTAGGATGTATGTAAAAATCCAATAGCTCATGCGATGTAGACACAAGCTTGGGAGAACCCAAAGCTTGCCAATTCGAGGAGGATAAAATACTTGTGGAGGATCCTTCATCTATAAGACATCGGTAAATGTTTTTTGATATAACTTCAACCCTTATTTGAAAGGGTGCATAAGAAGGAAGATGAGGCTCAAAAAGGTCATTTCAATCAAAGGAAACCATCCTAGGACTTGGAGGGGGTTTGCTCAAAGTGAGCGGAATTCCCCCTTTTTTTGAAAGTACTGAACTGGAAATGCTAAAAAAACAGTTGGTAGACACATCAATCCCCATAAAAAGGGTGGGATCAACCAAATATTTCATCGACGTGACCACTTTGGTAGACTCAACACTCTCTGAGAGAAGAGTGGGATCAGCCGAAGATTTCATCGGCACGACTACTTCCTCAACCACTGGCTGAATAGGCTGTGAGAAAAAATGGTATGAAGGCGCATAAACACTCAAAAGAGGAGTGGGATCGAGTGAATATTGCATTTGCATGACCACTTCATCAACCAAAGGATGAATAGATTGCATGGAAGCTAAAGAAGAATCAAAATCAAAAGATCTTGTAGACATGGACCGTAATCTTCGTGCCAATAGAATGCCAGGTAACAAATCAGTAAGGTGATTTCCCTTACAAATATTACAAGGGAAATTAGTCTTATGTCCTATCCATATAGGTTTCTCAACAGAATCAATGCGCCCAACATGACTAGCAGTGGCTGGTTTCTTTCCCCCAACATGACTAGTAAAGGTTATTGACATATGACTCGTATGACTCACATTGACGAGACTCCTTCCCCCAGTATGACTTTCACTAGTTGGTTGCACATCTCCAACATGACTTGCAGATTTTGGTGATTGGGTGATAACATGACTCAAAAAGGCTACATATCTATTTCCAGTATGACTAGCAGTGACTGCAATTGTGCCCCCAACATGACTCACACTAGTCGGTTGCTTTCCCCTAGCATGACTTGCAGAGGATGGGTTTTGGTATTCAACATGACTTGAAAAGGTTGACGATGGCCTATCTCCAGCATGACTCACATAGGTTGGTGATTTCTTCTTCCTATTCTTCCTCTTTCTATTTCATTTAGACTTTCGGTTACTAGTAGCTAGACTTTCACCAGATAAGGAAGAAGGAGGCGGAGAAGAATTTGTTGATGAAGGAACATAAACATGATTCCCATGACATAAGGTGCTTAACTGAGAAGCATCAATAGAATTAGGGAAATTTAGAATGTTACCCAACCAAACCGATAGTCCCACATTCAACCTAGGAATGTTCAAAGTGGCCATAAAAGGGACACCAATGTTTCCAAAGAAAGGAAAAGCACAAGAACCCCCCTGTGAAGGGGTTCCTTGGTTGGTATCATCAATAACTTTGGCCATGGAGAACTTATGCACAGTTTCTTCCCTTGCGAGATTGTTCAAGTCTTTAAATGTCTCACACATTGACTCTGGTAAATAAATGGTATAAAAATATATTCCTATAGGAAGGCAACTCCACGTTTCTAAGAGGAAGACCCAAAAGTCCTCACGACCAACAGAGTGGGAGGTCTACCACCTTAAGTCAGAGAGCTAAAGAAATGGCTGACTAAATCTCTATGGAAAACTAAGGAGCACAGATCACACCACTAAAAATTCCCTAAATATAAATCAAGCAAAAGGTAGGAAGAACAGTTACACCAACCAACACTAGAGAAACTTACCGGTGCAAGTGTAACTTGAACATGGAAACACCCTCCAGGTATGCTCTATGAAGTGCGGTCCAATGTCTATCCTAGGTACCCCTGTATACCCCTACAGTCACCTGTGTAAGTACCTATAAAAAGGAAACTAAGATTCCAGCTCGTAGTCAGTCACCAAGTGGGTACAATCGATAGTCGGGAAAACTCATATGAGAAGGATAACTATGTCTGAAGCCTTTCAAGGTTACTGAAAGAAAATGGTCTGAAATAAATTGTAGGATCCTGAATGGATTTGAGGTCAACAAATCTTTGTAGTTAGATGAAGTCAGCAGAATCTCAAGAATGAACCTCAAATATGATCCCCACTATGCTTGTTATGGCTTTGGAGGGGCTATTTCCGCTGCCTTTCCTCACGGGACCTCGTGTTTAGCCCCTGTGTTAGAGGGAGGATCCGGATAAATTTTACAAGAACTGGACTTCAAAAATACTTAACTCAGACTCTTAATTTTTTTTAGTGGCCTTGGAGAGTTTCCTCCCTACACCTAATTGAAGGCCCTAAAGCCTAGTCTAATTGGTGTACCCTACAAAAAAAAAGGTCTAATTGATTTTAAATTAAGAGTTCATTTTAGTGGTTGTTTTTACTCAAAGGGTATGGAAGTGCAACTGATGTTGTTTGAGACTCTTGAAAAACTGAAACTTATAAGAAAATTGGAAAATAAAACTTTACATGAATCCTTCAAATGAAAAGAGTTTCAATAAAGAAAATGCATGAACAATCCTCCAAACCTAAAGATGCAATATTTTCTCCTTTCCATGCAAAATGCACAATGCAACTTTTGAGTGAAACAATAGAGAAAATGAAAGGATTTTCTTTCTTATTTTTAATTTTAAATGATTTCAAGATGAGAAGAAAACACAACCCTATGCTAATTTCTTTTCCTTTTTCAAATAACAATGCAAAACAATGCAAAGAAAGAAAGAGCCCTAACTAGCATAAAAACTAGGTTTTTTTTTTTTTCTTTTTTCTTTCAATCAAAGTAAAACTAACAAAAGATGCTAAAAGAAACTGCAGAATATACAATTCATGCCCCCCTGGCCATGAAGAGTAATTTTTTTTAAAAATGCAACTCATTTTTCTTAAAATTGAAGCTAAAAATAATCCAAAAATGCTTGGAAACACAGAAAGACAAATAAATCTATACAAGAGGATTTCTTTGCAATTTCATAAACAATATTAGCCTTGAAACTAGCCAAAAAATGGTCAATAGAGGCCTCTGGAACTCAGGAAGACTTGAGGAACCAAAGGTTTCCTAAAAGAAAAGGAAAGTTTAAAAAAAAAAACCTCAATATGACAGGCACGCGTGTTGTCCACAGTCAGAATGTGTATGTATGTGGGATGTGTATATAGAAGGATGCATATGTATGCGGTTTTGGTATAGACCACGATGCGTACATGACTAAAAATTCTCAAAAAAGAGAAATATTCAGACAAACCACCCAAATCGGGGAAGCTAGTAAGCACCTGGAAGGTGACCAGATACCCAAACAGACTCAGAAAACTAAAAAAAAAAAGGAATTCAAGACAAACAAAAATATCCTAACAAGACCCTAAAGAGATTCCCTAGTGGAGTCACCAATTATGCTATGGGGAAAAATCCCCCTAATCTAGGTCTAGCAACTAGGTAGAGCGTTGACACCTTAAAAGACACAAATGCTTCTATTTTACCCAAATCCAACAATACCTAATGATATTTAAGGGAAGGGAGAGAAGATCAAAATGTGTACCTTAATTCCTTCTATTTGTCATAGATCCCTTCATGTCATTGTTCTTTCTAAAATTGTAGGCCTCCTCCCAAAGCTGGCCTGAAACAACTTCACAGAACAAATTATAATGACATAGGCATAGCTACCAAGATAATCTAAAGGGTTAGATATTCATGAAAAACATCCATAAACATAAACACAAAGACATAAAGATCTGGGACAAGAAGTTTCTCTTTTAATTATAACAAGATTGGAAGTTACAACATGAATCTTACCAACGCCACTCCACGAACCTCACCTGGGTTCCTATACTTTGACTTCAAGTGCACTATTCCCAATATGCTATGCTCACAACCAACATGCTAATATAGGGGAATACAAGGGAGAAAGTTTGGTATAGTTCACTCTCCTCCTCTTACATATGTCCAAATGACCCCCCTAGGGCCCTTTTATATAGAGAAATGATGGTTATTCGGTTGTGAGAAGGGAAATAGGAGGTAAGAATGGTTATGCAACCCAAAATAGCTAGTAAAATCCGTATGAAAGAGCTTAACTTTTGTAAGTGTATGCAGGTTGTCTATGTATAAGGTAGCATATGTATGCAGGCTCCCTATATATCATGTAGTGTATGTACATGGGAAGCCTATATATCAAGTAGCGTACACCTTGAAAAAAGGAGTTTTTAAGAAGGAAACTTAGCGAAACGGATTTGCAAGTGTGTATATGGATGAGCCATGGCCAATAATGTATAGTGGTGGAATTTTGGACTATAACACTATGTATATGTGGTATTGGGGCCAGGGTGCCTATGTAATTTGTTTAGGTTGGAATGCCTATGTGATTTCGGGCAAGAGAGCCTATATGTTGATTATTGGCCAGGGAATCGAAATTGTAAAATTAAATTACACCTGTAGGATGTTGTGTATTGAGGACAGTGAAAAAATAAGGGGGAGGGGATGTAACATCCCTAGTTCTAATCCCTGTGAATTATAATGTAATTTTATAAATGTGAATTAGGCTGGTGAGTCGAGGTGTTGGCGTGAAGAGCCTGTATTGATTTAATGTGGTTGGGGGTGGAATTGTAGGTTATGAATATTGATTAATTAATAGAAGTAATAATCGTTGGTTGTGATATGAAATAGCTGAAGAATTATGGGCAGATATGATTCCACAAGAGAGAGGGGTCCAAGGTGGAATTATTCATGGGTATTAATCCAACCCACATTCCCTGAAATTATTATCTTTTTGTATAACCTTCTATTTGTTGATTGATTGTATGAGAGGCCAATCATTTAAACTCATGTGACAGGGTGGGTGTGAGTGGTCACATCCCATATTTATTGGAGAGAATGGATTGAGGTACAATCATCCTTGAGAATAGTGTGAGTCATGCAAGCAAGGAAGAAGAGGAAATTCGTATGCATATCGGGGACAATTTTTACAGGAAGATTTTGGGTAGAAAAAGGAGGAGCAGAGGGCTAGGAAGAAGGAAAACCATGGTATACTTGAAGGAAACCATTGTTTGGATGTGTTTTTATGCTGAGACAGAGGCATGTGTGCCGGAAAATCAGGTTGTAATCCTATGGTGTGATTTCATGTTGTGGAAATATATTAGAGCCTTGTGAAGGTTGTTGTGAGAAAACATGAAACAACTGAGAGTTCCTAGAAGTTCCCATCTGAGTTATTCCTAGCCAACCGAATGCACTAGTGGCCCTGATAAAAAAATGGTGCAACCCAACAGAATGTGAGCATTGAAGGGGGTACAATAATCTATGGGTAGTGCAGGTTGTGGGAAAAATAGAGAGTTGGAGGTTTGGAACTATTGTGAGAATAGAACCTGGGTTTGGATCTGCTCTGTGTGGAGAGTGGATAGCTAGTGGGATGGATCTCCTTGTTGAATCATAGCCTCAAATCGGGGATGGCTCGCTGATGAGAGAAAATGATCAGTAATGCCTATGGCTAGGAGGTTCATCCTTCATTTTCAGCCAGTTGGTTAATCATTAATAGATAAGTGTTTTTGTTATGTTCTTATGTTAAATTCTGTTTTGTAAATAGTTTATATGAATGATGTTTGTTTTTTGTTTCTTGAACAGTTTTATTCATGTTTAATATACATTATTATATTCATTTAGAACTATAGTATCAATCAAATGGTCAATTATGTGTGTGATTTGTGGCTAGTAAGCTACATGAATTCATTTAGCAGTGAACCTTAATAATTTAATGAGTTTATGCACCATAATGTTTCTCACCTGATCATTGGTTACATTACAACCAACCACTCCCCCAACTGACAAGGATGGAAATAAGATCGAAGAAAAAAATTCAAAGGATAAAGGTACAATTTTGAACAATCTTTCTAATTCAATATTCATTAAAGTTATGCATTGTGATTCTGCTAAATATATTTGGGATAAGCTTCAAAATATTTATGAAGGAGATGCTAAAGTCAAGGGAGATAAACTCCAAATATTCATAGCTAAGTTTGAACAACTGAAATGAAGGAAGACAAAGATATTGTGGCCTATGTTCTGAGAGTTGATAAAGTATTGAATACTATTAAAGGTCTAGGAGAAGAAATGAAGGAAACAATCATTATTCAGAAGGAACTCAGGTCTCTACCTATGAGTTTTGATCCAAAGATTTCATCCTTAGAAGAAAGAACAGATCTAGACACCTTGAGCATGGATGAGCTACATGGGATACTCACAGCCTATCAAATGAGAACAAAAAAGGAGAACCCAGTTACAAAGGAAGAAACATTCAAAACATCCAATAAAACAAAGAAAAAGAACAAGAAAAAGTCAAAGTCAGATAGTAGTTGCAACAATGATTCAAAAGATGATGAAGAAATGGAAAACTTCGTCAGGAATTTGAAAAAGGGAACCGACATATATAAAGGTATTCTTCCATTGAAATTTTTTCATGGTGGTGGTATTGGTCATTTTTCTTCTAAATGTCCTCATAAGAATAAATAAATTGATGAAGAAGAAGATCATAAGAACAAGAAAAATCAAAATAATAAAATAAACATTTTTTATTTTTTTAAAAATGTATTTGCAGCAAGGAAGACAGTTCATCATCAGATGAGGAAGAAAACAGTGACAACAATACAAAAATGGTACTCTTCATGGCAGTAGAATATTCCGAGGAAAATTTTGAGGAAGAATGAGAAGTTGATCTCATAACAAAATTAATTAGTTCTCTAGAAGAGCTAAGGATTGAGAGAAATAAAATCAAATCCCTCAAGGCAGAACTAAAAGAGAAAGAAGGATCTCAGAACTCCAACTCCATGGAAATTGAGAAGATGATCACAAAGTTGAATATCTAAGTGGAAGAATACAAAAGAATAAAAGAGGCACTCAGAGGAAAGTTAGATGAACAGGACAAGAGGATCGAAATATTGGAAGTAGAAATAGTCACTTTCAGGAAAGATCTTCAAAAGAAAGATATGCAGTAGAATCAAACCAGAGTATTGGACGAGATCATCAGCAGTCAAAGGCCATATCATGACTAATCTAGACTAGGATATAGTCAGATAGAGAAAGGATCAAGCACCAAGGAATCAGAACAAAGAAGCTATGCAGAAATAGTCAAAGGCCCTGCACCACCTAGAAGGTTCAGATATCAAAATCAACAAAAACCAACAATAGAGAGATATCGAGAAGAAGAAGGATTCAATAGAGAAACATCATTCAAAAGATATTCCTCCCCTGGGTATCAAACTATTTTTCTTGGTTTATGTTATTCATGTAATAATTTTTGGCATAAATATATGAATTGTAGAGCCAACACAAAATACAAAAATAATTATGAAAGATACACAAGAAATGGTTATTCAAGAAGATCTCATGAAGCACAGAGCAGAAGCTACAACAAATTTTAATCCTTAAGCATTGAAGTAGAACGATACAAGTGTAACAACTTTGGACACATGGCCAAGGATTATAGATTGAATGTTCCTCCTAGAGAATGTCAACAAAATATGAGGAGTCAGAGATAGGAACCACACAGAATATGGATAAGAAAGCAGGATCAATTTAACAATGAAGAATGCACACTTTCACTACAAGTTAAACACAAGAGGTGTGGATGGTATGTTGACAATGGTTGTTCAAAGCATATTATAGGTGATATGGAGAGGTTTCTAACATTGAATAAGGAAAGAGATGAATCAGTTACATTTGGGAATGACAACTCAACCAGAATTATTGGAGAAGGGACATATAAGCTCAGAAGCAAGGATGCCAAAGAATAAAATGTTCTACTAATTGAAGAAATGAAACACAATCTACTAAGTGTAAGTCAAATGTTTGACCAAGGACACATAATTGTGTTTGATTCTCATAAATGTGAAATAAGAAAAATAGGGTCAAACAAATTGGTGGCTATAGTTGTGAGAACTTCTAGAGACATATGTGTACTAAATGAAATTGGAAAAGAAAAATGTTGCTTAGGAAAGGAATATGAAAGTTTTCTCCAGAACAGAAGAATGGGTCACATAAAATTTGATAATCTTGTCAAGGTCAGCAAAAGTGAAGAAGTAAGATAAATGCTCGAGATCTCAAGACCAACAAACATTTTGTGCAAGCATTGTTTACAGGGAAAATATACCAAGAAAAAGTTCAAGACAAAGGAATACTCCACAAAAAAGCCACTAGAGATTGTACATACTGATCTAGTCAAACCGACAAGAACAAAGGGATTAAAAGGAGAAAAATACTTCATGTTATTGGTTCATGACTACACAAGGATGCCTGCAGTGTGATTTCTCAAGAAGAAGTTAGAGGCATTCAAAAACTTCAAGAGATACAAAGAGATGGTTGAAAATGAGACATAGTTCAAAATCAAGTGTTTGAGAACAGAAAATGGAGGAGAGTTTACATAAAAAAAAATCATGGATTTCTATAGTGAGCATGGGATAAAGAGGAAATTTTCAGTATCCAGGACACCTCAGCAAAATGGAGAAGTCAAAAGGAAGAATAGAACAAAACAATACATGAAATGGCCAGAACCATGTTAATGGATTCCAAGTTGATAGACATCTTTTGGGTACAAGCAGTGCATACATCAGTTCACATTCAGAACAAAGGATTGCTCAGAAATAACAGTGATAAGACTCCATATGAGATATGGAAAGGAATATCAACAAATGTGAAGAACTTCAGAGTATTTGGAAGCAAATTTTACATCAAACGGGGAGACGCCAGGATCAAAAAATTTGATTCTCGAGCTGATAAAGTCATATTGGTTGGGTACTCAAACAAAAGGAAAGCATACAAATGATTCAATTTAAGACTCAAAATAATAGTTGAAAGCATCAATGTGACGATCGATGATACAAATGGACGAAGAATAAAAGAAGAAAACAAATATTCAGAGGAACAGAATCATGAAGAAGATTTAAAGGAAGAAGAAGCAGAAAAGGAAGAGGAAGAGCAGTTAGAAGCAGAGCAAAGAGTAGAAAGATATTCAGGTAACTCCAAATACACCTAGCAGATGAGTGAAAAAGAATCACCAACCAAAGAATATTATCGGGAATAAAGTTGTAGTAATTGAAACCAAAAGAAGAATATGTTCACCAGAGAAGCAACCTATAGCACTCTTATTTACTACTGAGCCTAGCAGTTTTGAAGAAGCCAACAAGGACAAATTTTGGATCAAATCTATGAATGAAGAGTTATATCAGATAGAAAATAATGACACTTGGGAACTGGTTCCAAAGACAAAATATAAGAATGTGATTGATACAAAGTGAGTTTTCATAAACAAATTGAATGAGGATGGAATTTCTATGCCATCGATATTGTATCAAAATTCAAAGTGTTGTGATCAATTCCAAAGGGGGAGATTGTTGATAGATTAGGTTGGTTGCCATTGATTTCAACCCTTGAAGCAAGTGTGGTAGCAAATTTTGGTAGACCCAGAGGTTTGTTCAAGGAACCTGACTTTGTATGAGAAATAAAGACATGAAGATTAGTGAATTTGACGATAAGAATATCATAAATGGATAGTACATGTCGTGTTGTTTTTGGTGATATGTGTTACGTCATGTAGTTCCTCACGGTTGAGGATATATGGCTTAGTGAAGTTGTAGAACCCTCATGATTTATCTAGAATCCCATAGAAGGTCAAATAATTCAATTATTCTAGAATCTTCTAGAAGTAGTTTACTAGTCAAAGTGGTTGTAACTAGGAGTTAATCATGGGTAAAGTTGTTGCAATAATAAAATAATTAAAAATAAATTAGTTGCAACAAGAAGTAGTGAGTTTACTAATTATAGATAAAGTGGTTGCAAGTGGGTAAAGTAGTTGAAAGTGGGTTAGTCCTAAAAGAGGTAAGTTGGGTAATACAGTTAGAAGATGACCCCTAAAAGAAGCTACTTGGAGAGTATAAATAAGAAAGCAAGGGACTCCAATTAGCACCTATTTGAGCACATTGAATATCTATCTTGTGAAAGGTTTATTGCAGGTACTCATTGATACATTTGAATTTGTGAAAGTATGAGGCAATGAAAGGAAAGCGACATAAAAGTTTCATAACTATAGAGGAGAGCGGGAAAATCTGAGAAAACCCTAATTAGGGTCATCCCCCAGGGTCAAGTAGTAAGTGTCCCAGGAGGCATCCCCATGAGACATCTATAGTTTGTCACATGAGGCCCTGCTATATAGGCCCTTTCTTCATGTGAGGCAGTGTCATATATGAAGGATGAGAGTTGGTTCAGGTTGCAAAGGCCGAGGAGAGGCTACATGAAAGTGTGACAGTGGTCAGGTACAACAAATATATCTACAGGATCAAAAGGTATGTTATATTCTTGTATGTAGGTGGATGTTGGTGATTGTGTGAGATATGGTTATGGGAGATTGAGGATTTTCCTTAGAGAGATGGTTGGTTGTATGACATAAAATTTATGAGATAGATCTATAGAGGTACAATGTTGGTATAGTTTTTATTTATGATTTGTATACTTTGTTGGGATAATTGTTGAGGCATATCTTGTATTTCTTGGTACATGGTTGAGGGATTTTGGTTAAGGTATGTTGTTGAAGTTGTTGGTACAACTTAAGGCTTCACAACAGTGAGGTTATGATGTTTGGTTGATGTAAGGGTTCATTATACATGGTTATGATTGTTTGCATATGTATGACACATGATTAGAGAGACATAGTTGCACATGGTTTGAGCTATATTCTTGTGATATTGGGTGTGAGATCTATGTTATCAGATCTGATCTATTGAGGACATTATTGGTACAAGTTGATGGTACATATTGGTACATGTTATTGGTACAAGTTGACTATAGGTTTTTGGCATAGATTGGTATAGGTTTACAGTGATAGATTTCACAATGATAGAGTGATAGTGGTTTCATCATTTATTTGGCACTTATACATCAGGGTGGTAGAGTGATAGTGGTTTCATCATTTATTTGGCATAGATTGGTATAGGTTTACAGTGATAGATTTCACAATGATAGAGTGATAGTGGTTTCATCATTTATTTGGCACTTATACATCAGGGTGGTTGTACGGGGAAATGATAGGTGGTTGTAGCCGGAGAACATAGGGGGTTGTATCCTCCTTCTGGTTGGAGCTAAATAATCAGGGATTTGTATCTTTTAGGTTGGAGCCTGAGAAGCTAGGGGCTTGTAGCCACCTTCCAGTTTTAGTTGGAAAACAAGGAAGTTGGTGCTTCCTATGAATGTATTTCTTTTGACAATATAAGAAAAACATTCTTTGGTTTTCTCCTGCATTGGGTTTCCACGTAAAAATATTGGTGTACTATGTTCATGTGCGATTTCTTATTTTTCACTACTTATGTATATTGATCATATGGAATGTTATTAACAATATGCTCATAAAGTAAACATTGTGATTAAAAAGGATTAAAAGTACTAATACTGATTCAGCCCCCCTCTCAGTATTCCAATAGTTACAATTTATCCCGAGAGTCGGCCCATAGAAACCTAAAGCATATTCTTCGAGATTTTTCAAGAAACCCTTTTGGAATCCATGCTAAGGACATTCAGTACATCGATATAGCTTCCAAAACATACTTTATGAACACCAGATGCCATGCATGAGAAATCCAATGAGAAATCCAAATTTTTAGTCTTTTTTCCAACTTTGCTATGAGCCATGACCAATCCTCCTTCTAGTAGCAATTTGGTTTTGTTTGAAAACCCAGGTATTTGATTCCTTCACCTAAGTCCCTCACAACAAAGGGGAAGAGAGAAACATAATAATTGAGCTCCTTCTCATATAGATTTATAAAAGATAAAGAAGATTTATGTTCATTGATTGGAATTCTCGTGGCATGACCAAACATACCCATAATTCCATGTAACATTTTCGCGTCCCTTTGGGATCCATCACAAAAAATAAGTGCATCGTCCATGAACACAAGGTGTGTGATATAAATATTGGGGGTGATGGAAATCCCATGAAAACCTCGCTGATTTTTTTCATTTTCCAATGATCTACTAAGGCCTTCAACTATTAACAGGAAGAGGAGAGGAGATAGGGGGGAACCCTCACTAAGGTCATGCTCCACATGAAAGAAATAATGTGTAGCTTTGTTGATTAACACCTCAAAGGAAAATATTGTGATACAACTCATCACCCAATTGATAAAGGGTACTTCAAAACCTAAATGGATAAGGGGGAGTTTGATATATAACCAACTCACTCTATCATATGCCTTGGACATATTTATTTTCAACATTGTATCTTTGGCATTCCTTTTTTTGAGAATATGAATTACTTCTTGGGCCACCCCTATTGCTTCATGGTTTTGTCTTCCTTCTAAGAACCAAAATTTTTCTCTTGAGATTTCATCAGAGATGATTTCTTTGATTATTCTTGAAATGAATTTTTTCACCACTTTATAGATACAGTTGCAAAAAGAGATTGGCCTGAAGTCATCAAGGGAAATGGGAAGGTCAGTTTTAGAAATGAGGGCAATAAAAGTGGAATTTAGAGGCGCATGCATGCATTAGGGGAATTTTGAGGTCAAAAAAGGGCCTCAAAACAAAAAATGTACCACCAAAATCAACTTTATAAGAACCAATCACAATTCAAAAGATGACATCATCCCCTGGGGATGACTTGGCATTGTTTGAGTTAAATATGGTGAGTTGTCACATTCTAAATGGTGGATGAAAACCATAGTTAGATATGATAGTTATTTAAGAAAAGTACTCAAATAATCTTAAAGTACTTTACTTTTGAATAAAGTACCCATGTCCATTCATACATTAAACACTTTATATTTTAAATTTAAAAAAAATATATAAAAAATGTGTTTACTTGAAATGCACGTTTGGGTTGGTTTACTTTTGGAGTACATTACTTCCAATATAAGTTGGTTGGGGTTACATGATATAATACATGAACTTATGATATATTATATGATATACCATATCATATATGATATAATATTTCATAAGTTCCACGTATGATATATTATATCATATATGTGTTTTACAATTATATATTTTTAAAAATTTTAAAATTTTAAATATATATATATATATTATGTGATGTTTATATAATATTTTGATTATATATTACTATATGGGTTTATATTTATATAATAATATATTATAATTAATAATTTATGAATTTATATTTATATTTTATTTCAAATTATTCAAGGACAAAGGACACATGCATTAATTGTTTAAGAACAATGATTGTTTTTAGAAGATCACTTCTATTTATAGTCACATCCTTTCTTTTTAGTCACATCAATAGAAGTTTTTTAATTAATTTTATTTCTAGACAACTTTTTGATTTAACTTAACTATGGTTACATGGATTGTAGTGCAAAAGGTGAGTTGTAAATATACCTCCACCACAAAATGAAAAATTCATAATATTTTATTATATCTCTTAGGAGGCCCTTTTTAGACCTCAAAATTACCCTAATGTGACCCTGGGATAGCGATTCTTCCACTAATTTTAGTATATCAGATCTGATGTCCTAATAAAGACCCAAGAAAAACTCAATCGACTAGCTATCACAACCAGGGATCTTGTATTTCTAGAAGCTATGGAGGACCTCCTTTAACTCTTCTTCAGTGATTTCTTGCATACGCGATGTGCTACCTTTTTCATCCACAAAGATAGGAAAAAAGAGTGTCATTCTCACAATATCAGCTATGGACACCCTTGGATCTGCTTTGAAAAGATATTTGAAACTTTTTTTCCAATCTGGGCCAGACCTTCAAAAGAGGAGATATCTCTACCTGGAGGATCCTTTAAAATCCATATGGTGTTTATGATTTTCCTTCCCTTCACATAGTCTTGGAAAAATTGTGTGTTCTCATCCCCACTTTCTATCCACAGAGCTTTACTTTTCACTCTCCACATTGTTTCTCGTTCTTCCAAGATTTTCCTTCTTTTCTATTCCAAACACAATAGGTGTTCCTTGGATTCATTAGAGATAAATCCCCTTCCTTTGGAATCATAGAATCCTTGAAGTTCTTGTTCAATCTCAGTGAGGGATTGTTCATCTCTTTGTCTCTTGTGTGCCCTTTTTTAACTTCTTTAGGTTTGCGACGAATTGGACTACCACTTAAGTCCCAAATTGGAGGTCAATTGGGGTCGAAATGTATTTTAACAAGAGGTGAAATATCTCATCCTTAGGACAAGATGAATTGAATTTGAAATGGTTAGAAGGTTTCCTCATACCTCCATCCATTTCCAAAAATATAGGAGAGTGATTTGATTCACCTCCACAACCCATCCATTGCCTCACCTAAATGGGAATTTCCAAAAGTTTAGTCGTTAGCAAGAAATGATTTAGTATTTTCGAAATTTGGTCCTCTCTTGTATGCTTATTCCTTCGAGTGGGGTTTATTTTAATTGGGGTTATTTCTATAATACCATTTTCCCCTATAAAATGAGAAAAGAATTCAGATAGAGGGTCTTCTCTAGCTTTGGGACCCCATGCTTCAGATGTATGTAGAGAGAAATTGAGGTCTCCTCCAAGGATTAGGTCATCATTTTTCATAAAGGAATTTTTAGATAGATTCTCCAAGAAAGGAACATGCTCATTATTTGGCTCGTATATGTTCAGAACCATAAAATCTATCCCTAAATCTTCAGAACAAACTTCCACACCCAACGCAAATTTAATCCCCCAGGAGCTTTTGACCTTGATGGTGCAGGGATTCCAGTCAATTTCCAGACCCCCTAATCGACCTTTAGCATATAAAACCAGAAAACACTAATGCTTCAGAAGAGCTTCTAAAATCTTTGACATGGAAGGAGAATAATTACATGTTGATTGGATTCAACCAACCTTTTCAAGGCATATTTCTTAGAGGGGCTTGCCACACCCTTGTAACTGAAAGATATCACTTTCATGGGACAACCGTTTCTCAAGATGCTATTTCTCTAAGGGCCCCAAAAATCAATAGTTGTCTACCCATTTCTACATCCAATAGTGCTCGATTTTGGGATTTTTAAAGAAATGATTTATGACCTCTTCCTTTTTTCTCAAATATCTCCTCGGGATTAACGCCCAACCCTTTCACCCCCAATGTTGGAGGGAAAGAGGTCAAGATGAATCTGTTTCGAACCTAGTAGAGGAAAATAGCCTCTTATGAAATCTCTGAGGGAGACAAATCATATGAGGAGGAAACAAGGGCATCACTAGGGGAGACTTGAAGAAGGGATCATTTGGCTAAGGCATAACCAAGCGCAGATAAAGAAGAGGCTCCATGAACACTAGTGAGGGAAAACATATTTCAAATACAACCCAAACAATTCCTACCCAACATATACATATAATTAATTAGAAAATTGATGAAGACAGGTGGAGACAAAAGCATACCCAAGTGGGAGGAAAACCTGTTGGTTGATTTCTCGGTATTCTGAAATTCTTGGGACAATAATCCTTCCACTATTTCAATAGGAAGAGGAGGAAATAGTTTAGAAATCAGAGTTGGGTCCTCATTTTTGATGGAAAAGTACATGCAATTCCATCGACCCTCCTTTGATGCATCCTGAATGACTCCTTCTTGTGGTGATGTTGCCTCCACTTGAGACGTTGATCACCTTTTCGAATTGGGTGAATGAGCATCATTAGGATTTATTATGAGAGGAAGATCACAATTCCTGGACACATGACCATATTTTTGGCATCATTTTTAGTGAAAAGGTAAACCCTCATAGTCCAATTTTTGCATAAATACTTTCTCCCCAACTACCATATCTACCTCCTCGACTAAGCTTTACCTAAGGTTCAAATATACTAGGATTCCAACCACACAAATTTCTCCCATTTTTTGAAAGTTCATTTCCACTTATAGAAAGACTCCTAAGTGGCTCCAAAAACTATTGAAGACCTCTTCTGTCCAATATTCTACAGGAAAATCTAGTAGTTGGAAACATATCGGTGCCACATATATCATATCCTTGCTAGCATCAAATAACGGTGTCTAGGTTTTTAGGAGGATTGGATTTGAGTCAATACTCCCAAACTTTGAGAGTTCCCTTCCTACTTCCTCTACAAATAAAAATTTCAAGAGGAACCAACCCCTTCTTAGCATTTGCATAGAAGGGTTGGAATTGAAAACATTTTTCCGATTGGATCCCACCCAGTCATAGAGGGTCTTCGAGATGAAACGATGCCCTATGGCTCTCTGCACAACAGTGGATTCCACCATGTCCACAACCTAAGAAATTTTGATATCTTCCCTCAGAACTGGACGACCAATGTTTCTTTTTTTATTTAAAATGTTTCTTTTCCTACTCTTAGGGTTTGATTTCGCATGCTCACTTACTCTTGTACCCCGTCCTAAATACTCAAAAGTTGAAACCATAGTTGCATAAAACTAAGCACCACCACTCAAGGATCCTCTACTATCATTAGGGGTTTGTTCGGTCGAAAAGGACTCCGAGAAACTAGAGGCCACAAGGGATCTGAAATATTCAACCATGGTGGGAACTAAAGCCTGAAGTGTTGCTTCCGATAATGAGAGTCTAAGACTAGGAAAACTCAACTTAGATCTTAAATCCCATGGGATCCCTTGACTAGTGAACTCTTCTCCATCCAATAAACTATAAACATTCAGAATAGTAAAAGGAAAACCACAATGCAAGAGTTCATAGAGAGAAAGAACCTAATACTGATCTGCATTCAGGAGTCGGAAAAATGTGATCTTTGGTGTGCTTCAAAGAGGTTCTCCAGGAGAAGAATCCAGATAGGTGAGCCTACGTTCCCATCCTGTCACTATACCTACTCCTTGAGGTGACAAGATAGGTAAAGACGCCCCAACATCATATGAATAACTTTCTTCCATGAGAGAAACTTGGTCGTAAACCCTACCATGCCACCCTTGATCCTAATTTCTGTCAACAATGGGTCCCTAGTCCACATGGTGATCGATCAGCATGACAATTGGAGTCGCCCATATGTATTCACTGTTGAGAAATTATGACGTGTAATCCACCAATTCCTAATCTTCATCCATCAACCACTGAAAATTGGTCTCACCTCATAATCCATTCCTGATGCACATGAGTTGTTATGTATGCAAAAATATAATTTGGACCTTTTTTGGTTATATGTATGTATTCATATGTTTCTAACTTTTCAAATTTATTTCAGTTACCTGGGTGATGTTTTTGGTAGAGTTTAGTTTCATTACAACTCATTTGGTTACTACATTTCACTCCTAGCTAGGATAGGATAGGATATATTAGAAGTAGATTATATTTTTTTCATACATAGTATTCATATACATATTTACATTGCATAACCATCCATCTTTACCCTCATAACCAATAATGAAAGTCAAGTCATAATCTGGATGTGTCTCCTAAACCAAATGGTGCACAATCTATTTGGGACTTATTACTAGGGAGTACCACTTACTGTTGTTGGGCCATTCAGCCCCGTCAACAAACAATTAAATCCAAAATGATCACCAATGATACTTTTTTTTATGACAAAAATAGCTTGGAGGAAGTGCCTTGATATAAGTATCTTGGAATCAATATCCACCACAAGCTCAATAGAAACTATAGCATTGAAAAAGGATAAATGGAGGGTGAAAATCTTATTATGGACTTAAAAAAAATTGTAAATCAGTAGACCTTTAGATTTGGGATAAAAAGAAAGTCCTCTTTCACACTCTCCTCACTCCAGTTATCTTATATGGATGTCAAGTTTGAGGTTGAAGTTTATCTAGAGAATTCTGGAGAAAGATAGAACAAATCCAAAAGAATTTTATAACTTATAATCTCAAAATTAAGGGAAATACACCCTATCATATCCTCCTCATAGAAGCAATCATTTCCCCCATTGAGACAATCTCTATGATTATATACCTAACATATAAGAACAAATTAAATAGAATGTATGACAAGAGGGTCCATAAAATTACTTCAAACTCTAGCCAAAACCACCAACGACTCAAGTGGGGATGGCATATAGATGCCAAATCTTGGATAAATCATTGGGGAATACAAGACAAAGCCATCATGAAAAATATCGATAATATTACAAATATTATCACTTCTAAATTTAAGGAGAATATGTGGTGTGATAAAGAATTAGTGGATAAAAGGAAATTAAGATACTACAAGGAGGTGGTCAACCATAATTTAAAAGATCAAAATTACCTCTCAGTTTTGAAAAGTTTAAAGAAGAAAATAAACATTGCTAAAATAAGAACAAACTTTCATGAGCTACATAGTGAAACTGGGTGTTGGACAACTCCAAAAACACCATGGGATGAGAGAATCTGTCACCTTTGTGACACTAAGCGGGTAGAAGATGAAAAATGCTTCCTTTTGAATTTCCCTGCCTATACCCATATCATATTCGAATTTAAAAATATTTTCCACATTACCAATCTTCCTAACCTCCTAAGTCATCAAAACTATGGTGATGTTGGAACGCTTCTCTCAATGTTTTTTGAGCATAGAAATACAATTTTAAAGAAATTGAAGTAATATCTTGCCTTTTGAAGGTCCAATAGACCAATTGGTATTAGTATACATTAATCATCATCATCATCATCATATAAAGTATTTCTCTATGAACTCCACTTCCACTTAACTTAGGATTGTAAAACACCATTCATGCATATTATTAAAATTTCAGTCACAAAATTATATCATGTCTCAACTATCCACCATAACTCGACAAACAATGACTTTAAAAATGTCGCTAATTTAATATATTTAAATTTTGTTAATATCAAATTCTCCCCATCAAAATCATAGGTTTGCATCAAGTTCCCGTCATTCAAGGAAATCATTCGCATTGATTATTGCAATCCGTGTTATCTGATCATAATGTGTATAATGAGGCTTTTAATGAAATTTTTTTGAGTAAATATAATTAAATTTTATATCAATTTTGATAAAATGGTTGTAATCTTTCAACCAAGGGAGTTGAAATATGATTATAATGTTTAAAAACTCAAATAAAAAATGTTATATATATATATATATATATATATATATATTATGATGATGATGATTAAGATGATTAACATCCACAAGACCGAATTGGTCTATCGTACTTTAAGAGGGTAAGCGATTACCTGCAATTCTTTATAATTAAAAAAATTGTGCTCGAAAAGCATCAAGAGAATCTTTCCAAGATCACCATAGTTTTGTTGAGTTGAAAGGTTAGGAAGGTTGGTAGTGTGACAAGTATTTTGAAATTGAGATCTAATTTGGGTATAGGATGGACAATCTGAGATAAATTGATTTCCATCTTCAACCTTATTAGTGTCACAAAGGTGACACACTCTTTCATCCCATGGCATTTTAGGAATTGCCCAATGCCCAGTTTCACTATGGAGCTCGTGAGAATTTGTTCTTATCTTAGTAATGTTTTTTTTTTCTTTACACTTGTCAAAATAGAGAGATAATTTTGATATTATAGATTAGGGTTGATTACATCCTTATAATACCTTCATTTTATTTTTTCCTATAACTCTTTATCACACCACATTTTCTCCTTAAATTTTGATTTGATGATATTTTTAATATTATCCTTATTCTACAAAATGGTGTCTTTCATGATTCCCCAAAAGTTTAACCAAGACTAGGCATCTTTATTCCATCCTCACTTGAGTTGATGGTGTTTATGACTGGATTTTGAATCAATTTTAGGAAGCCTCTTGTTTTCCATGGTGTTTAAATTGTTCTTATACATTAGGTATCTATTCATAACCATGCTCTCAATGGGGGAGAGGCTTGCCTCTAAGAGGAGGATGGGATAGGGCATATTTCCTTTAGTTTTGAGATTATAGATTATAAAATTCTTTTCTAATTGTTGTATCTTTCTCCAGGATTCATCAGAGATACTACATCCCCAGACTTCAGATACATAAATAATTACAAGTGTAATAAGAGTCTCAAAGAGGAGCTTCTTATTATCCCAAATCCAAAGATTGGTTGATTTACAAATGTTCCCAAGCCCATAATAAGATTTACATCCCCCAATAATCCTTTTCTCAATTCCATAATTCCAGTTGAGCTTGTGGTGAATATCGATTCCAATATATTTGTATGAAGCCACTTCCTCCAATTTTTTGTTGTCATATATGAAGGTATCATAAGTGATATTATTGGATTTAATGATCATGTCCTGTTGGCACAAGGGAAAACCCAGGGTTCAACGCTTAACATCGCACCAACAAAACCCCGACTACCAGTCCTTTCGGCAACACCTGCGAAGCAGGTGAAGTCTCACCCGAGGTAGAAGTAGGGGGGGTTATAGGACACAGGTGTTTGTAACCAGGCTGGGACACGAGTCTGTGATAAGAGAAGTTCACAGAATATTTTGTTAATGCTTAGGAAGTGAACATGCATTATTTTATTAACCTCATTATCATCGCAAAGAATAATCAAAGACAGATAGGTGCGGTAACAACAAGTGATTATACACCCTGAATACTTAGCACTGTGAGTTAATTCTAACATGCATTTACCCTTAACATAGGTAAATTACTTAAGCAACAAAATATCTACCCATTACACATCATAATCAAATAACTATGCACATCCATAACAGAAATAACACAACACAAAGCAAACCATGAGACACCAGATATATGTGGTTCACCCCAGTGTGGGGCTACGTCCACCAACCACTTTACCTCTTTATTATTCATCAAAATATTACATCCAGTCAGTCCTGTGCACTAAGCCATAGAGTCAAACTTCACACAAGACAGGAGATCTGCGCACTAAGCACTAGATCCTCCTTCTTTACCTTTCAAAAACTACATCAAAGGCACAGAGCCACAATATCTTATCACAACACTTAGCACCTTCTACAAATTCATAGTTGAGCACAAAGCCTCGACCACATACATTCCTTTGCACATAGCATTACTTGAACTCCTTGACCTACTACTTTTACACTACATTCCCCTTTATTTATGCTTTACAAACCCTTACAATAAGGCCTAAACATGGGGAAAACCCATGGGCCGACATCCCATAAACCTGTTACAAAACCCTAGAGGACCCCTTACTAGGTCAACATAGCCCTCAAAGTAGGTGAGATCCGTGATCTCATCTCTTCCTGGGCGCTCCTACTTCGACCAATGTGTCGAAGTCCCGAAAGTGGGCCAAAACCTCCAAAACTAACCAAAGTTTCCCCAAAACTTGGTCAAGGGCCAACATGCCCCCAACACTCACCTGTGACTCATCCTAAGTCACTCAGGTATGGACAATGTTGCTTCAAAATCCTTGATCTTAACTCGAGTTGCTTCAACTTGCTGCCTCGCCTGAGCCTCCTGCTCGGCGAGCTCTTGGATTGTCTTCTCTATAACAACCCCTTCCAGGCATTGTTCTAGTGCTGCAACTACTTGATATAACTGTGAACCTTGGCTATCGATCTCCTTGAACACCTTGCAAGATTTATCCTGCACGAGTTGTGACTTCTCTGTCACTTCCATCACCTTACCCTGGAGGGCAGTGATATGTTGTTGTACTATGTGCTGCTCCTAGGATCTCTTCCTTTCCATTGATGTGAGTAGCTTCATCTGCACCTGCAATGAAAATGCTTGTCATTGCTCCTCCTGTAGCTAAGCCTCTAGCTTCTTTAACTCCGGATACTTAGCGAGCTGTTCATACGTTTTGGCACTTCTATCACTCAACTGTTTACATGCCGAGGCAAGGGATTTTATACTTTCTATTGCATTCTTGGTGGGATCCTCCCACTGGTTACGCACCTCCTGCAGGGTGATCGGCATTGTTCGAGCCTCCAGTTCAGTTATCCTAGCCTGAAATTGTTGGAGGGTCTATGCGAGCTTCGCTACTTGAGCTTTGACAGGCTCTTGTTCCTCCTGTACCAATCCTGGTACAGAGCGACATGATTTTCTTACTATTTCTTTGACCACGGACTGCTTTGCGAGCATCTTCTCTCTTTCTTTATGTAGCTGGTCTTCTCCAGCTCTCTTTTCCTCCTAAATCTTCACTTGAAGTTCTTATTTCTCACTTTCATGGGAAACTACATTATTTTGCGCTGCTCGTAACTATACTAGGACTTCTTATTTCTCCTTTTGCAAGGCTTTTGTAGCCTTCTCCTTCTCTTCCTGAGATATCTGGAATTGATCTTTTGTTGCATCAGCAGGACTTTTTAACTGGGCTGGTTCATCCCCCAAGTCTGTGGTTTTTTATGAGGAAGGTGCAGATGGCGCAGTAGGCACTACATGGACCGAGCGAACAACCTGCTGCACTTCCTTCAACTCCCTCTCAATCCTTCCATATAACTCCACCTGTTTCTCTTTGTATCTCTACAACATGTCTTCAAATGCATCCTCCATAGCTCTGCGGACTAGACTAATGTCGTCTTCAGTGATACTGACTTCCAACTGTGGCTTATTGGCGTGAATTTTCTTCCTTGCTGAAGGTTTCTTCGGAGTAACTTTACTCTTTTGTGGGTTTATTGTCCCGATAGGGGGATCTTCAGGCGGTGTAGCTTCACCTCCTCCTTTCTCTTCTTCTCCTTCATCTCCTCCTCCCTGTCCTTCTGCTTCATCTTCTCCTCCTCCCTGTCCTCCTACTTCGTCTTCTCCTCCTCCTAGCAAGCCAGACCCATTATCTCCAGAATTTTTCTCTTTGTCCTCTTCATCACTCTCTATGTCCTAGACTTCAACCTTCTTTTTCTTCTTTTTCATCCCACTAGATTGTATGACATGTTCATTTCGCGTAACCATTGGGCTTCCTATAGTGTCAATGTCAGATAGCTCTACATCGGTGACAGGTACAAGAAATTATTTTGGCTATTCCTTTATAATCTACTCCATATCTTCATCCATGAGCTTATAGTATGACTAAAATTCTTCCTGGTGCTCATCTCTTCGCACGGTGATGTAAATGAAGTGGGGATCAACGCAGAAATTCACTATGGGTCAACACTGATGCAAGGTACGTGGTGTCATATGAGGGAATGATTCAATGGAAACCTTCAACTGCTGATAATATCTGTGAAACATGACATTAGACTGCCATTGCTTCATCATGTCATTGGTATACAACAGGGTGGAAAACCTAGCAGCCATGGGCTCTGTAGGTTCAATATCTGGGAAAGAATATCCTCCAGGCATATTCCAAGCCAAAAATGTGATTAGGATGATCAACCAACTGTAGTGAAACTCATATCCCAAGTCCTAGGCTTCGCGGAAATCCTTTTCTAGCTCATTGACAAGGTAGCTCGCCCAATTCATCTACATTCCCTCCACACACTTTCCTGCGAGGTCCACCAAGAAACTGGTGACCTATGTGGGGTGGTTCTTTCTCACTTGCTTTCTAGCTAAGAGTTGACAAGCAAGGCACACTGCGCCATCCTATATGGAGGTTAACTTGTAACCTCGCTTCCCTTTTTCTACCTCTCCATAAGCTTCTTTGATGTGTTGTGCTAAAGAACGGTTTGAGGTATTCCCTGGATAGAACTGATGTGGGTCAGGACCCTTGAAACTCAATCTTGTGATCTGGTGGATCAGCGTTGAATCCATAGTAATTATTCTTTCAAGCCATAAATATTCTCCATGATAGCACGATAGAAGGAGTTTAACACAAGCGTTAACCTCCTGGTGGTGGCCAAAATGTCGAATCTTCATCACGTTTAATATAGTTGACTGCACCAACCCCTTGATCCATGGCTGCAAGACGAGGCAATTTTTCTTTCCGATTGTCTTCATTAAATAATGGTGAGGAGCTAGTGTGGCATAGTTCTTCTGGTCTCCTAATTTGAAGTCATTGTGCTTCAATAGCAGGATCTGTCCTAATTGACTTCCTACTATGTGAATTCCTTTCAAAATGTACGAAGTGAACACAGAGTACTCAAAATCATGGGGGATACTGTCACGATTATCATCACCAGCTAGAGGCAGAATAAACTCAGGCGGGATCAACGGGATCTACTTCGTGTTAGCCAGATCATTGTGGTGCTTGCTTCTTTGTTCAATTACAGGGTTGACATGGGTGGAACGACGTTCATTCAAAGGGGAATCCTACAGTCCCTTAGTTGATGATGCTTGAATACCTTTAGATACAGGTCTCTCGGCCATGAATTTCCTAAGAACTTCCTCAATAGAATTCTCCAAGTCGTTGGGTTCGCCCGACATTCTAGATTTTAACAGACAGGTGGGGTAGATGAATAGACAGGCAGGGTCTACATTCAGATAACGAAAGGAAGATCAGTTCGACACTTGGAAAGTTCTCGTCTTAGCTCGGTCAATCACATGTATCAAAAAGTGGTCTCAGTGCCACGATCGATGAGTTAAATAAGTGGGGCGGCGTAATGAATCTTCCAACAGATAGGAACTAGAGTTAAAATTCTTCTATTAATGTAAATCTAGTCATTATGGTGCACTATCAACGTCCAAAAGCAGTCCATAAACCCATAAATGTGTTTCCTAATAATTCTGGAGCGTCATTCTAATGGTTGGGGCACCTCTAACGGTTATATAACTTCGCCAGGGTGAAGTCCAAATCTGGGTAGACCTGTTGTTCCAGCGAGGTTCAAACCCTATGAACCTGCCTCCTGCGAGGTTTTGGTATGCGAATTCTTCCATCCGGTTTCCTTAATTTATGGTAGCTTTTCCAACTTAGCCTTCTTCTTATTGAGCTTCCTTGCCTTCTTTCATGTTATATGAGTCTCTTTAATTGTTTCTAGAATCCTCTTTCCATTTTTACTCTTATATTCCCCTAGCGTAGTGGATTCACACTGTTGAGGTACCCATAGAGGTTCTGAAGTTAATATCCCTTTTCTTAACACTTCCTGAGTGGGCACACTTCTCTCTTGGATAGATAGGTCCTTCAAGCCTTCTTGCATTCTTTCAACCTTGATAGCTAATGATTTTGCTTTCTGTCCCTCCTGCGTTGTTACTTTGCTTTGTTGCTTCGACCTATCCTCTCGTTCTTCTCTTAGTTGGTCTATTTTCCTAGCTATAAAATCCCTTAATTCTTGCTTTTTCTTTTCTGTAGCTTCTTCCTCTGATTTTCTTCTGATCTCATCCTTTTCAATCCAAGTCTTACCTAAAAAAAGTCGGAAAGGGGCGTTGTCCTCAACAAACCTAATGACTTCAAATTCTTCTTCAATCGATGTTCCATGAACAATAATAGGTACAGTAGTTACTCTTCCACATAAAGTTATTGTCTTACTCTTAAACAAGCCTATCCTTCCTAAAGAAGGTTCCACAGTAGGCTTTCCCAAAACTTCCCAAGTTTATTTTGCATAATATTCACTTGTGTTTATTCATCTAAGACTATATAGTCTATGTCAAAGTCTTTTATTCTTGCACATATGCATTCTTTTTCTTTCAGGATTTCTAGTAAACTGCCATCTTTATGAACATCCATCGTTTCTTCCAACTGTAATAACATAGTCTGAACTTCCTCCGATCTTTTCTCTTTATGACTTTCTAACATACTCTTAGTCTCTTGACTATTTTCTTAATTTTCTTGTCTTATGCCTCTCCCTTCAACTTTAGCAATAATCCTTGGACAATCCTCAACCTCATGACCAATAACCTTACAACAAAGACAAATAGGGCCTATGTCTCTCCCTTCAACTTTAGCAATAATCCTTGGAGAATCCTCAACCTCATGACCAACAACCTTACAACAAAGAAAAATAGGGCCTACCCCAGGGCACTCCTTAGCAATATTTCCCGGCCATCTGCAATTATAACACAAAGTCAATCCTCTTTTTCTCTTAAATGTTCCCCAACCTTTTCTGTACTGTGCACTTCCCCTAGGATCATAGTGTTGGACCTGCAATTTGCAAAAAATCTTTCTAGGTTCCTGCATCCACTTATCAGTCCAAAAACTCTTTCTATGAATAGGGATAACACATCTTTCTTCATTTCCATTAAATTTACTGAAATCGACTCTTTCTTTCAATTGCACCCTAGCCTTCAGACTAGGACATAATCTATTAAACATACTTAAATTCATTCTTTCGAAATAAAAATTTTCACTTATCTTTTTCTTACCAAAGCACAAAGCTTGTCTCTTTTAGAATCTTACCTTTTTTCTTCAGAACAACTTACTTTCATGGAACAAAGCTTCGCAAGTCAAGTAGAGTAATTCGCACTTCAGCAACAGATCTACGCACAAAGATTTTCTTTTTCTTTACTTCAGTTCCCAACAATCATAGTTTCAGGTCCCGGCAATGGAACCATTTGTTGGCACACAGGAAGACCCAGGGTTCAATGCTTAACAGTGCACCAACAAACCCTGACTACTAGCCCTTTCAGCAACACCTGCGAAGCAGACAAAGTCTCGCCCGAGGTAGAAGCAGGGGGGGTTACAAGACATAGGTGTCTGTAACTAGGCTGAGACACAAGGCTGTGATAAGATAACTTCACAGAATATTATGTTAACGCTTAGGAAGTGAACATGCATTAGTTTATTAACCTCATTATCATCGCAAAGCATAATCAAAGATATATAGGCATAGTAACAACAAGTGATTATACATCTTGAACACTTAGCACTGTGAGTTAAGTCTAGCATGCATTTACCCTTAACATAATTAAAGTACTTAATAAACAAAATATCTACCCATTACACATCATAATAAAAGCATTAAGTGCATCCATAACAGAAATAACACAACACAAAGCAAACCATGAGACACCAGATATATGTGGTTCACCCTAGTGTGGGGCTATGTCCACCAACTACTTCTCCTCTTTATTATTCGTCAAAATATTACATTCAATCACTCCTATGCACTAATCCATAGAGTCGAACTTCACACAAGACAGGAGATCTGCGCACTAAGCACTAGATCCTCCTTCTTTACCTTCCAAAAACTAGGTAAAAGGCACAAAGTCACAATCTCTTATCACAACACTTAATACCTTCTACAAAATCACATTCAAGCACAAAGCCTCGACCACATACATTCCTTTTCACATAGCATTACTTGAAATCCTTGAGATATTAATTTTACACTACATTCCCCTTTATTTATACTTTACAAATCCTTACAATAAGGCCTAAACATGGGGAAAACCCATGGGTTGACATCCCATAAACCCATTACAAAACCCTAGTGGACCCCTTACTAGGTCCACATAGCCCTCAAAGTAGATGAGATCCATGATCTCAGGTCTGCCTGGGTGCACCTACTTCGACCAACGTGTCAAAGTCCCAAAAGTGGGCCAAAACCTCCAAAATTGACCAAAGTTTCCCCAAAACTTGATCAAGGGCCAACATGGCCTTAGTCTTGTCAATATTAACAGTCATACCCATATTGGAGAAAAAATCCTTGAGAATTCTTAGTTGGTTTTCAAGATCGTGGGGACTCCTTTCCATCAGAATGATATCATCGACATAAAGAAGAATATTGATGACTATACCAGTAAGAGTAGAGCTGACACAACCTGCTTCTTCCAAGCAATATTCTAACTTGTCAATGTATATGCCAAAAAGGGTAGGAGACAAGGGACAACCTTGCTTGAGTCCAATATTGCAGTTAATCTCTTTCTACCAGCTCTCGGTGTTTTTAAACATGGAAATAACATTTGCATACAACCTTATTGCAGCAACCCTCAACTCGAAAGGTACTTTTATCCATTCCAACCTATTCCAAAGGTTTTTCCTAATAATCGGGTCAAAATCTTTTCTAAAGTCAAGAAACCAACCAAAAATATTTTTTTTAGTATTGCGAAACTCCTCTGTAATGAGCCTAAAGGTAACAACATGGTCAATAGTTGAATGATGTCTCTTAAACCTAGCTTGGCCTTTAGGTATTTTACCATGACTTTCTAGCCAAAGGATAATATTCTTTTCCAAAATAATTCCATAAATCTTGGCTAAAATCGGGCTAATCATAATGGTCCTATAATTAGAGGGAATGTTTCTATCCCAATTTTGAAAAATAGGAACAATGAGGCTTGGCATATAGGGTTTAGGGAAGCCCTGTTTGAATGCTAAATTGAAGAGGGATGAGGATAGGCCCTCTGATTTTTTCATCTTTGTATCCTTCAATGTCCATAGCTTTCCCATTCGCAAGCCACTTAACCCCAAAATCTATGTCATCCAAAGAAAAAAAATCATCCTCCATATGGACAATAAGAATGGTTTCCATGGCATTAGGGAGCTCGTAAATACTTTTAAGGTAGGAATTCGAGTCCCTTAAGGGAATCATATTATTTTATTTAGTATTTCGGTTTATAACTTGCCTCCATAAATTCTTAGGATCCATCTTATATAGTTGTGAAAGTTGTTCTTCATTTTATTGATATAGTGCCTTTTTTTCCTTTTAATTAGGGATTTGTACGTATTGATCTTATCGAGTTTTAAGGAATCATTAGAAGCATCCCTAATGGATTTCCTAGCAATTTTACATTTGTTATCATACCAAGGGTTGGCCATTCTATTATTCTTTTTACATGACACCTTGAAAGAGAACTTGTTAATAGAAGTGGAAAGGGTAGTTGTAAAATTATGATAGAGGTCTTCAATGTTGTCGTTATAAAAAACTCACATAAAAAATGTTATATCTATATCTATATCTATATATATATATATATATATATTTAAGGTTACAGTTAAGCTAGACATCAAATTGGTGTATATGACGCCAAATTGATGTATGTGACCTCTTTGATTGTGGGATAAGGGGCCCCTCCAAGAAGTCATTCGAAGTTAGGCATTTGTCGATAACATTTTCCTAGAACTCCATACAAGGAGTGTGACTTTTGAAGAAGTTTTACATGGAATAGAAAATAATCATAAGGATTAGCTTTATTAATCAAACTATCCACCCAATGCATATTTTAGATGGAAGGCCATTAATCCCTTGGGGTTACATCTAGTATTGTGAGTAGCAATTGAACCACTTTCCATCCAAATATTCAATGAGATTTTCCTTGAATACATCTATTAAGTATTAAGAGGTTTACACCTAAATTATGAAGTTTGATCTTGTAACATCTTTGTGATCATAACAATTTCCAAGTGAAAAGTTTTATATTATTTGGGGGTCTGCGATCAGGGCGAAACCTAGTCGCAGACTCTCATTCCCTTGTGTCTTGTCTATTGGTCGTTGTTGCAACAAGATTTTTCATCCTTGGCTTCTGTTCTTTGTACTACTCACGGGATGGTAAGGATGAGCAGTTGAGTCTATCCTGTGATGAAAGGGGCATGGATTTCTTGGTTGTTTTTTCTGTGGTGGATCGGGCGAGATGAGGATTTTGTTGCACACATTGATGGTTTGTGAGGATTTCTGCCTCATATTCCTCCCTATATTCCATTATCTATTGTTCTTGCGTGGATGGTTCTTACTGGTTTTGTTTCTTCGATCGTTTTGGGTTTTTCTCTAGATTTGTCGGATGTTCAATGTCTGATGTATGTTGAGATCGGGTTCTTATTGGTGGTTATCAATGTCTTTTTTCTTCCTCATCTCAGAAGGGGTTTTGGGCCAGAGCTTTGAGGTCCTTTCTAAGGGTGTGAGTTGGAGGAGGCACTTTGAGGTCCTTTTGGGGGCCATGTGTCTTTTTGGTTTCTCCTTTTCTAGTGTTTGAGGGGGTCTTTGTTGGTGCCCAGGATTTCTTGTTTCTTCTCGATGTGGGAACTTCTTACCGCTCCAACATAGTCCTTCCAGTGTCCAGGGTATCTCTCTGACATCTTCTCTTCCAAAGGATTTATCTTGGCATGCTTTTTTCTTTCCCGATGTGTCCTTCGTGGTAGGGTTCCCTATGCTTCATTGTTCTTTTTTTGACTTATATTGGGTTGTTCCCAACACTTACTATTGTATTTTTCTTTGTGGATTATTAGTCAGTTTCAGAACCCCCTGGGATTTTTTTTTCCTGCTCACTATACCCATGATTGGGTCATGCTTAAGGAACCTACAAAATGTAATTTTGTTCTTTTTGGATGAATAGAATTAGGTTTTTTTTTTTGGAAAAATATCTCTGTAAAACTTATAAACCTTCCAATTATTACTTTAATATGAAAAATAACCACCATAGAATTAAAATAGTATGAACAATAACCATCACATAATTAAAAGAGATTAGGGTTAGATATTCTTTAGCTTAACTTATATGAAAAATAACCACCATAGAATTAAAATAGTATAGACAATAACCATCACATAATTAAAAGAGATTGGGGTTAGATATTCTTTAGCTTGACTTAATTATTGGAAAAAAACTAAGACCATCAAATTACTATGAATAATAACCATCACAAACTTAGAAGAGATTGGGGTTAGATATTCTTTAGCTTAACTTAATTATTGGAAAAAACTAAGACAATCAAATTAATTGTAAGTCGTCAATATTATTATTCTTAGATTCTTATAATGTTTAAAAATTAATTGTAAGTCGTCAATATTATTATTCTTAAATTCTTATAAAGTTTAAAGATAGGTTGTCAATGAAAATGGAATTATTAATAAAAGAAAATAAAATTATTAATAAAAGAAAATGAGTTAAAATACTAAAAAGATGTTATAAATCTTAATTAATTGAAATCTTATAAATTTAAAGAATAAACTTATTATTGTCAAAATAAGATCCTATCGCGTCCGTAATCAAATAGATTACTTATTAATTCAAAAAATTCTTAGAATGTGTTAATTCTTTTCAATATATGGAGTTTAATGATAAGACATAAAATTTTCTGTTTTTTGAATAATTATTTTGGAGACTTTTTTATCATAAAAATTATGAATTTTAGTATTTTTATTTTTGTCATATTTAATTAGAAAATTGATATGATATCATCTCATCTTTAATTATTTACCCAATTAACTTTATTGGAAAAGAGTAAATGACTCCATCATCATAATAATAACACAAATCAAATCACTTATCTTCTTCAACTCAACCTTCTTTAATAATATTTAAAGGTACTTGTTATTAGTCCATGCCTACAGGGACTATAGCATTCGATTCAGAGTTGATTAGCTATTAGTTCTACAGTTGAATTTAATTTTTTTAAATATTTTCCTTATTTCCAATGTCGAACATAATAAAGTTTAAATAAAACATTTATTTTAATTAAAATAAATTAACAAAATCTTATTTTTGGATCACAACTTTCACTTAACGATATAATGCATACATCACATTATCGAGGTGATAACGGAATGCATAGATCGAGGCATAGATCACAATGGAATGCATATATCTAGGTAACGATAGAATGCATATATCACAGAGTAAACATGTCAGATATATAAATACATTTATTTATATTTATTGCTCGAGAAATTAACACATATATGTATTCTATAAATATATTTGTTGTTATTTATTGCTCGATCTTAACACATTTATGTATTCATGACAATATATGTATTCACCGCCTTGGTTGTCTATTCACTTCCTTGGCTATGAATTCACCACCTTGGTTGTCTATAAACTTTCTATTCACAACCCTGCCATTCATAACCACCACCCTGTCATTCATAACCAGGCACATCTATTCAGACCATCTATCTATTCATCACTTAGACTTGATTTTCTCTCGAAGGTCCAGTGATCTTTTCATTTGTTGCATCAATGGATTGAAGTGTAACCTAGAGATAGGTTGGGAAAGGTGAGGAAGACCCACAACTGTGTTCTCCATGAAGGTGCTTCCCACCCAAGTTTCCAAATATGTTGTCTAAGAATTGGAACAATTCCCAGAACAAGCAAGAGGAATATTCAAGTGCCAAATGTCAAAATAAATTGTGGAGTAAATTAACCACCAACCACACTAGAGATCGTGGCACCAATATTAAGAATTGATGCAATTTTTTTTATGAGAGAGGGGTCGATCCTGTAGATCGGACTTATCGGAGAATTCAGGCTCCTGAGGTACCAGACCTCACTTTGCAACAAATTTTTTTTTCGATCCGATAATATTTTGTTGATCCAACATAATTTTGTTGGTCCCACCCGGGTCATGGGCATATCGGAGGTCAGTGTTTTAATATGCAACCCACAAACCAACAAAATCTTTGTTGATATGATAATATTTGGTCGGTTCCATGTAATATTTTGTCAATTTCGATAATATTTGATCATTGTTGGCACGTAGGGGGAAAACTCAGAGTTAATCATTCAAATACCAACAAAACCCTTAGATACTGGCCCTCTCAACATCACCTACATAGCAAGTGAAGTCTCACCCAAGGCATCTAGAGGGGCTACAGGAACCAAGGTTCTGCAGTGATGAGGGGAAGTGAGGCATCATTTAGGTCCTTGTTACCATTTACTCATGTGTGTAGTTCTCATAGCTTAATAGTTACTTTATCATTAAACATAACCTATGCACTATATTATAACATCATATGTGATCCATACATTTATCATATACCATAAAACATTATAAATTGAAAACACATCATAACACATAGATTTGTGTGGTTCACCTAGCTTGGGATACATCCAAAACGACTAGCTTCTTATATTATTCTTTAATTTTTTTCTTACAACTTTGCATTGCACTACAACATATGCAACAATAACATCGTCCCAAACCTACCTATCCATTATGTTGCAGTGCGAGTTCATTCCTCAGTCATACCTGAGATTTCTTCCTTCACTCAACTCCCTTACCCAAAAAGCACTAGAAACCTACACACACCATATCTCTCTCCTCCTAAAGAACCCTTTTACATATTTATACATAAAAATAGGGCTAATCCTATTACAAAATTTTGTTAAGTGTCCCCAAAACCCAACGGTTTATAACTGTTTTCCACCTTTTGTGCACTTCTTCGTTGCACATCCTTTGTCCATCCACTCATCATCCACTCATCATCCCAATCGTCCATGGTGTTCCCATATCCTCTTCTGTCAATCTGTATTGTGTTGGAAACCACTGTTGGTCTGGTTATTTCTTTGCCTGAATGTACATGTGGTGGTGCCTTGCCTTACAACGCGCCACTGCCTTTTATGCCTTGACCACCTGAGGTAGTATGTGTGAGGTCCTCTCTATGTTTTCTTTGATAGTTTCCTTGTAGATATAGAATGCAACATTAATGTCCATCTTGTGTGCCTTATGTGTAGTGTACCAAAGGTTCTGATAGTGCGCAGTTAAGCAAGGCTTCTCCTTGAGGCCCAAAAACTGACTTTCGTCTGAATCTCTCCAGGCTGATAGAGTTATTAAGATAAATAACCAAGAATAGTGTAATTATGTCCCCTTGTCCTATGCTTCCTCACAGTCAATCAAGATTTGGTTCAACAAAAATGTTACCCAGTTCATCTGGACACCATCTACGCATTGTTCTGCGACTGCTATAACCGTTGTTGGGACTTGATCTTTTTTGGATTTCCTCAATATTTTGAAGGCTAAGTCTTTCATCACAAACTTTTCCGAAGGGTCACATATCCTGGCAACATCCAAGCTGCTTTGTCCACAAAATGTATGAATTTTTCTTTCATGCTCTCAGTGAGAGGTTTCTCATTCTTCTTATCGAAAAACAATGATGCAGGGCCCTGTCCCTACGATGGAAGACTTGTAATATGCACTATTAAATTAGTATCAATGGATATTGGCCTTTCAATCCAAAGATATCCTCTATGCACACAATTTAACATCATTTCCACACTCGCGTTGATCTCCTGGCTTCGTCCAAAATGTGGTATGTCGAATAAGTTTATAAGACCTTCTTTTGGCAACCCCCTATCCCACACTTGCAGTTCTATGATGGTCATGTGGGTCTCAAAACTAATTGATTTCATCAAAAACTTACTAGGTACGAGCTCTGGGAACTTATTTTCATCAGTGATATCATGGTAAACATATTTCAGAGATGGTATCATACCTAACATGTCCCCTTCTACTATGATTCCGTCTGGAATCAATGGCTCAACCAATGGATACCTTGCTTCCTTCTATAAGTGGATGTGTTCCACTTATGGATTTCTTGGTAGGATATAATCCTTGGGGAATATTTCAATTGAGGATGATGCCTCATGTGTTTCTTCTACTACTGGTGGCATTCTAGGCTCACTTCGTAGTTTCTTTGGTACTGAGGTTGATGTTGTTGCTACCTTAGGTGCCATCTTCCTCTGCGGTGCTAGTTTCAACTTCTACCTATTTCTGGAACTTTGTTATGGTCTTTGGCTCTGTAAATTTTTCTCTTCAGTTGTGCAATATTCAACTCTCTATGGTGAGACTGCGTCGTAGGTACTTCTTTATCTTTTGTACATTGATCAAACATTTTGCATAGTGTATTCAGTGATATCTCATCCTGCATCAATTCTAAACATGTTTTTAGGAAGTATGTATGTATTATTGTGATCATAAACTGACGTATTATCATACAATGGTGGTGTCTTTGACGTTGAAGCTATCTAGTCTAGTCCTAGTATCTCCTTCCTTGCTTGCTGATAAGTTTTCCTTTCATTCTGTGGATTGAATGTTGGCATGGGCTTAGCTTATTTTTGTATTCATTTTTCCACTCCCTTTCCTTTCTCTATCGCATTGGGTCCAGTTCTCATCCCACTGCATGTAACAACTGCTACTCTTGGCTTATCATCACATTCTTTAGTGGCTATCATCTGCAAGTTTTGGTTATGATTATGATGTTGGGTCTGATGTTGGTTCTGCTTCCCTCTCGCCTTCTACTTCACTATCAATTGAGGATAGTATTTTGTCGCATGATCCAAGGCTCTGCAATATGTGCATGTCTTGTAGGGATTTGGGAAATCTCTTGCTAAATGTCCCAGTTGATTGCATTTGTAACAGATTATTGGTCCTCTTCCTTCTCAACCAAATCCTCAATGTCCTCGACCTCTACCAAAACCTCCACGTCCACCCTGATTAAAGCCTCTTGGAGTGTTATACTATGGAATTCCTCCTTCTTCTATGACATTTTCCTCCTTAATTATGTATGCATCCAAAGTGCACTCTCTCGTCAAGTCAAATGTACGACAGTCTTTCTCATCGTGTCCTACCAATTTACAAAAATTACAGAATAAATTTATTTTTATACTATGATATTTCTGCAGTAAGGAACAAGGAGTCGGATGATGGCCCCATGTCTTACATATCTTGTAGTACTCCACTCATCCTACCAATGGGTTTGGTGCCCCAGTTTCCATATACTGCATGAAGGATGGACACTCTTCCTTCCTACTATAAACCATTCTCGGTGCTACTCATCATAAATTTGAAAGGTTAGCCTACCCATTAAATATTTAAATATATGGTCATAGTCCCACACCATCTCATTCTGCACTTACTTAATTTCTTACAGTTCTCTAATATATTGAGATTCGTATTTTGGATTTTTGAATTCCTTTAACAATGCTTGTCTGATTTCTACCAAAGTTCTTGAATGTCCAGCCAAAGTAGTTGTCTGAAACTTCATATACCACAATAGTGCATGACCCCTAAACGTCGTGTCCAACTTCACGATTTTCTTCACCTCATCCTAGACATTCTTCACAATCCATATTATGTCACATACAAACAAGTGTTGCTCAGGGTCCTCCAACGTTGTTCCCTGAAAATTAGGCATTCTCAATGTAGGATCTATCCCTACCATTGTATTAAGCTTGGTGATGTTGAATGACTATGGTTTTTTATGTTGTTCCCACTATCCTGACTATTTGCTGACTTCCTCCACTTATTACAATTGCTCTTGAACAAGTCTCAGTTCTTGCTTCAATCCTTAATCGTGCACACAAGGTCGTGGATTCGATGCAGATTATGATCTGAGATGGAATTCCTTCTTCTAGGAAGTACTAAGGATCCCTTTCTTTCCTTTTCCTTTCTCCATATGATGTGATTTGAAGTTATGTTCAGGGGTCACTTTACTCATATTCTCTGTGTTGCTCTCCTTTTCTAGCCACAGTCTTCCTCTTACTATATCTAAACCTTTTCCCACAACACAATACTCCAATCTCTCCATCTGAGTTAGTATACTCTCTCGGCATCCTCAGTCTATATGCTCCTTACTCATCCGTCCCACTCTCAGACCATCCTCCGGTCATCCCCAATTTATCCTATGTGCACAAAGGCGCTTAGATATCAAACTCCATATTCATGAAATTCTTATCGCACATTAACATCTTTATCCAAGTAGATAATATGCTCAAAACCATTCTGCATAGACCCTTGAAGAAGTCCCTCTCCATGACACTATAAGAATTGGTACAATCTACTACAAACTCTGTAATATAACCCCCCAATATACTACTCAACCAGAAATCTACTGCGTGAGAAACTTTATTACTTACCATATTGAGTTATCTGATCAGTTCAAGAGTACAGTTTCTCGGGGCTTCAGCTATGTATCTCCCAATGTTTTCCACTAACCTTCCTAACCATTTAGTCAAAATAATCATAAATTCACCAAAGAAAATTTCATGCAGATCTGTGAAAACATACCTTTGTAACCATTGTTCGTCGTTGAGCCTAGGATTTATATTTTGTTCTATGGAAAAGCCTCGTTGCTTCCTTTCTATCCATTCTTCAATTTATTCTATATTCAGCCTCTAAAACATTCCCCTCAATTACAGTTCTTGGTCCTGGAAATGGAACCATTTGTCGATACAAAGGGGCCAAAACTGGGTTAATCATTCAAACACCAACAAAACACTTAGATACTGACCCTTTTGGCATCACCTGCAGAGCAAGTGAAGTCTCACCTGAGGCATCTAGAGGGGCTATAGGAACCAAGGTTCTGTAGTGATGAGGGGAAGTGAGACATCATTCATGTCCTTGTTACCATTTACTCATGTGTGTAGTTCCTGTAACTTAATAGTTACTTTATCATTAAACATAATCTATGTGTGATATAATAACATCATATGTGAGCGATACATTCAACACATACCATAAAACATCATAAATTTCAAACACATCATAACACATATATTTACGTGGTTCACCCAACTTGGGATATGTCCACAATGGTTTTCTTATTATATTGTTCATTAATACCTTTCTTACAGCTGTGCATTGTGCTACAAGATATGCAACAGTAACATCATCCCAAACCTTCCTTGTCATTTTGTTGTAGTGCAAGTTCACTCCTCAACCATACCTCATAGTTATTCCTTCACACAACTCCCTTACCCAAAAATCACTAGAAACTTACACACACCATATCTCTCTCCTCCCAAAGAACCCTTTTAAATGTTTATACATAACAATAGGGCTAATCTCGTTACAAAAGTGGACAAAATGTCCCCAAAACCCAACGGTTTATAATTGTTTTCCACCTTTTGTGCGCTTCTCTATCGCGCATCCTTTTGTCACGCTCTTTAACTCCTTGAAGTCTCCTCCCATCGCACACTCTGGTTCATATTATAATTTCCTTTTACCCTTTGACTTCCTTTTGGAGTGGATCCCAAAAATTATCCAAAATTCCTCTCCAACAATCATGCACCCATGAAAACAAAACAATTCATTTGTTAAATAGTTGATTAATATTGTCACTCTCCACAATATTTATCCTTATCAATATATATAAATTAATTATACATATATAAATACATACCCTGACAGCTTGTACCACCAATGTGACACACTACTCTCTATGTTGCTCCATTGCCATCAACATCCAATACTATCTCTCCCTTTGCAAGATTTAAGATGGACATCAACTATTTATTCAATTCATTTATAGATATGGTTGATACACATAATACCATGATAAAACTTTATACTCAATTTAAACCAGCTATGACTAACTTGACTTCTGGATAAGAAGGTATTTGGTGCACAATTTGTGCAAAATGTGCCAGAACCAAAACAATGCAAAAGATGACTACTAAAGTACATGAGATTTTGAATAGAAGAAACAAAGGAGGTTTGACATTAATTCTCTAGTTCCTTGACAAATTTATCATATAAAGGGAAGGGAAGACATCCTCATGTAGATGTTTCCAGTGTTTCAAATAGGAAATTCGTAGTCACAACATCTGCAACAAGAGGTACATAAGGGGACAACCTTGCAAACGAATTCACTCACATGCTTCTTTCAACATCCACCTGAATCAAATATAACCAATTTTTAAACCAGAACCCATAATATAGTCACCCAAAAACATTACTAGCTATATTGAAAACAAAGCGCCATGACCAAATAGCATAGGCATCAAGTCAGAATATAAAAGTGTGATTCCTCATTATCAATTTTAGATGCAATTTTAGATGGTATTTCCTACTTTTGTTTTTCCAGACATTCATATCTTTCCTCCTCCTCCTTTTACTCCTCCTCTTTCTTGATATGGAGCTTGGATTTTTTCAGGTGAGCATCATATGAAAATTTAAAAAAGTAAACAACATATCGCTTAATTTATTTATATATAGACTTGAACATGAAATTGTTTTGAAACAATAGAACTCAATGAAATTGCGATAATAATCTCCTGTGGCAGAATCTATTGTTTCCAAATCAAAATAATGTCGTAACTCTTCTATAGTTGTGCAAAGAGACCTATCATAGAAATCAATATCAATAATTAATGGACTCTAATTCAATCCCATCTAACAAGCTCAAGTAATTTTTGGACAATTGGTTTTCATTGATGTCAACCCTTGGAGAGTGATCTTAGAGATTGATGTCAACCCTTGAATAATTCTGGTAGCCCTAATGGTTTCTTTTTGATACCCTAAGTTGAATTAAGAATATGAATAGAAAGGACAGTGTGAATGTAGGAAAGACTCTCATAGATGGATAATACTCATTGTGTTGTTTTCAGTGATATGTGTAATGCCATGTGGTTCCTCATGGTTAGGGAGAGATGGCCTTTTAAAGTTGGAAGCCCCGAAGAGTGGACAAGAAGCCCCTAGTTTTTTATAAATCTTGGTCAAAGGGGTAAAGTTTTTATAACAAGAAAACCTTAAAATCCATACATTAAGGAGAGGGGTTATCTATCAAAAGTATATAAACACATCAAAGAGTCATTCATAAGTATACTTACACACTTATTCATTTCTTATCTTTCTTTTGATCTAGTGATCTTTTACTAAGGTTGTGACGACATATTTCTGAGGTAGCATAGGAAGGTCGAAGGAGAAAGTATTGGGGTTGCAACAAACCAAATTTTCTGAAGTATCTACGGGTTGTAGGTCAGGAGAGTGCAGATGTACGCAGTTTGTAGTGGAGGAAATCATGGATATTCATGGGCTATAGAAGAGAAAGTCACGTATATGTGAAAATCTAATGAATGTTTTAGTAGCTATTGGTACCAGGTCCCTAAAGGTATGAAGGAAGTCTACAGGTCAACATCTCAGTGTTTCAGGTCAGCTACAGAGGTACTGATATGGTTTTATACTTATTTTTCTTGTCATGATATGGTGTATGCTTGAGGCATACTTGGTATGGTTGGTTTGGTATTTTGATATGGTATGTCTTGGTTCCTTGGTAGAGTGAGGAACACTCTTATATCATGTTCAACACATGAGATGGTTCTTATGGTTCTTATATTTGAGTTGATTGTACATGGTGGAGGTATATTCATGTTGTATGGTGGCATATGCATGAGGGGTATGCATTGGTTATTTGAGATACTTCATTGAGGATATGGTACAAATTTGTATATTGACGAAAACCCCCTCCCCTATGGGGCTCGCACGACCTTCTGGTATTAAGATATTCTACTGAAGTTGACTTAGCTCTCAGATCCCTACTGGATCCTCTCTTTTGTACACAAGACCCTTTAATTTCCTTAGGTGCAGGTCTACACAAAGAAGAAACATGTTGGAAGATTGGTTGTTGTCATTGATGTCAATCCTAGTCATTGGTTTTGGACCGCAAGATTGATGAAGGTATTTGGACATGAAGGAAAATGCACATGCAGATACAACACCCATGGATGGATAGTATACATCATGTTGTTTCCAGTGGTATGTGGCACGTCACGTGGATCCTCATGGTTGAGGAGAAATGAATTTTTGAAGATGACAAAGTGAATTGAAGAAGGAAGTACATGTAGGCCCTCAAGATAATTAAAGAAAAGAATTACAAAATAAGAAAGTGTCAGGTCGGCCTTATACACAAGTCTAATTTAAGAGAAAATCAGAAGTAAAGAAGGTCGGATTTCAAGGGAGGATGAAGTCTTTTGGTGATGTGTTCTAAGGTATGTTATTTTCAGGTCATCTTACCATTTTCTCTATAAAAAAATTTCTAGAACGATTCAGATGGTAAAATTTCTACGTTATTGAGAATACATATCAAGTTACCTGTGGTAAAAGTTTCAGCTCTTGATTCACTATAATTATGGAGATACACTCTGTGGAAGATAGGGTTTTTGACCAGTCCTAAAGCTCGTCAATAAACAGGTGTTCCATTTAAAATAGTCATAACTTATTCATAGAGAATCCAAATGAAGTGGGACCAATTTCATTGGAAAGAGTATGGACTTTAGTTTCTTGTATGCGAGTTTCAAAATCTGATGTTAAATATTGAGCGCGGGGAATTCTGTACAAGTTTTCTTTCCTGAATAAACCAAAATAGAATAAAGTCTACCATTTTTTCTATAACTTATTTTTTCGGTGGATTCAAGGAGTGAAACTTGGAGGAGTTTCAGAGAATACATTGAGTAATATTATCTACAGGATCAAAGTATTCCAAGAATTTAATAATTACAGAAGTTGAAGAAGTCTCAGGAAGCATTATCAGGCTCTATGTGATGGTTGGTTGATGGTGATGATTTAATGTAAAGTTTTATTATCTCTCATATATTCTTGTGTGGAAGGAAGGGGAAAGGATGGAGAGGTCAACCCTCTCTTGATATTGGAGGATTTTATCTTCCTCTTGGAGGTTAATACCTCCCTTTATATTTGGAAGTTGTAGCTACCTTTGGAAGTCATTACTTCCCTTGACCAATAATTATTGATTATTTCTCATATATTGTGCATGGTGTATTGTGGTGTATTGATGTAACTCTCATACTATTGTTCATTTCTCATTGGATATAATTTAATGGTTTACGTATAACTTGAATTTTTTTTTAAATTGTACATGATACTGATTCACCCCCTTCTCAGTATCAATAATTGGTATCAGAGTAGGTTGCCTTCAGAACAGATTAACCACTAGAAGGAAAATCCTGAGTAGAGATGGATGACCATGAGCACATTTCAAATGGGATTCAAAAATTTGATGGAAGAAATTATGCATACTGTATTGATAGAGTGAAACTTACCTAACGACTTTGGAAGTAGACATTTGGTACTCAATTGTAAATGGCTATGTAATCCCAAATAAATCTCCAACCGATCCAAATGAGAAGAAGCTTATGAGTTGTAATTCAAAATCCAGACATGTTATTCTAGTGGCATTGGCACCAACCATTTCTAGCAAAGTGATGGGCTGCATCACTACTAATGAGGTATGGGACAAACTCAAGAGTATCTACAAAGGTGATCCAAAAGTTAAGCAAGTCAAGCTTCAATGATATAGAGCAGAATTTGAAAATTTGAAGATGAACGAAAAGGAAGATATTGCAACCTATCTTCTTAGAGTTTATGAAGTTGTTAATTCTATCAGAGGATTAGGTGAAGAGCTCGATGAATCATTGGTTGTACAAAAAGTGTTGAGATCACTTATCTTCAAGTATGATGCTAAGGTCTCTGCCATTGAAGAAACTAGGTACTTGACCAAAATGACAATGGATGAATTACATGGGTCTCTTATAGCATATGAAATGAGAACAGGTACAGAATGTGACCAGACAAACAATGAAGCAGCCTTTAAATCCATAAAGAAGACAAAAGACAAGGATAATGACCTTGATGAAGAAATAACAAATTTCGTAAGAAGGTTCCAGAAGGGAAGTGGAAGATACAAAGGTAAGTCTCCTCTCAAATTCTTTAACTGTGGTAGAATAGGACATATTGTTGAAAAATGCTACTATAAAAAGAGAACTCTCAACAATAAAAAGAGCTTCTAATCCAAGGATGATGACATCTCCTCAGATGAGAGTGATGAAGAAGATAATGATGGAGGAGAAGTTCTCTTCATAACCCAATAAACCCAGGATGATGATCACAAGAATTCTAAAGAAGAAGAAATCATTTGTGAAGAAGATTCAGATGAAGAAACCAACCTTGATTCCTTTTGGGGATACAAAGACAATGCAGAGAGTGAACAAGAAGATAAGAATCTTGAAAAGTTGAAGCATGTTGAAACTAAAAATAGAAATCTTAGAAACACAAACATAATACTAAAAGGTGAATTGAGTAGTTGTGAAGAAAAGAATTACAAGATTGAAAATACCATTAATAGCTTGAAGAAACAATTAGAAGATTATGAGAAATTGAAAGAAGAATTGGATCACACAAAAGGGGAGATACTATTGACAATAGAAAAGTTGAAGAAGTTCGGAAAAAAAAACTGAAAATTAGATGAGATCCTTAGCAGTCAAAGATCTCCAAACAACAAGACAGGACTAGGATACAATGACAGTTTGAAGACAACAAAACAAAAGAAGGAAGTTGAAAATGATGAAACCCACACTAAAGAACAAGTTGAACAATAAGATAGAAGACTATAATTCAGAAGGAATGAGACATCAAGAAGATCCTCTCCCACCAGGTATGAAAGCAATCATTATGAAGGAAAATACAAAAGAATAGATTGTGAACCCAGATGGACCACACCACAAATAAGATCACTTACTCCCAAGTATCGAAATTTCTTTCTTGGACATTGTTATACTTGTGGAAATTTTGGACACAAGGCAATCAATTGTAGAATCAATGAAAGGAATAACTATGCAAGCTACATGAATGGTGGAAATAGTAGATATGGAAATGTTTGTAGACCTATCAACAAAAATTATAATCCATTTTACCCATTAATGGATCAAACTATTGTATGTTACAAGTGCAATAATCTTGGTCACTAAGCATGAGATTGCAGAGAGATGAAGGAAGATAATCATATGCCAACTACAACATGGAAAAGGAAAGAAATTCCACACAATGAAAATTGTCAAATAGCATTGGTTGCTAAAGAATGAAAAGAAGAATATGAATGGTTCATAGACAGTGGGTGCTCATCTCATATAACTAGATATCAAAGCAAATTTGTCAGCTTGAAGAAAAAGGGTGGAAATGTTGCATTTGGAGATGACTCATCTACCAAAATACTTGGAAAAGGAACTATAAAGATTGGAAGTGAAAATGTAAAATCAGGAAAAGTCCTATTGGTTGAATATTTGAAGCATAATCTCCTATGTGTCAGCAAAATATGTGATCAAGGATACACTCTTACGTTTGACTCCCGAAAATGTAAAACCAGAGAAAATAACTCAGGAAGATTGGTTGCAACTGAAACAAGAAGACCGAACAACATATACATCCTACACATGAAGAATATAGAGAAGAAAAAATCCACAGAAAAGGATTCCAAGGAAGAAAAAGTCCCAAAGACCAAAAATAAGGATGAAGTATTATTGAGTGCCACATGTTCAGGGGGAGCAGCCCCAAAGAAGAGAGTTACCTTTTGTCATTAAACTCAGGGGGAGCAGCCCTACCCTTTT
>ML789803.1:166411-180083 GCA_009831015.1 Picea engelmannii
CTTTTCCATTGATGTCAAAGGGGGAGAGAAATTGGGATCATGATGATAGGGGGAGCATGAGTTTTTCCATCAATGACAAAGGGGGAGATTGTTGGAAGATTGGTTGTTGTCATTGATGTCAACCCTAGTCATTGGTTTTGGACTGCAAGATTGATGAAGGTATTTGGACATGAAGGAAAATGCACATGTAGACACAACACCCATGGATGGATAGTATACATCATGTTGTTTCCAGTGGTATGTGACACATCACGTGGATCCTCATGGTTGAGGAGAAATGAATTTTTGAAGATGACAAAGTGAATTGAAGAAGGAAGTACATGTAGGCCCTGAAGATAATTAAAGAAAAGAATTACAAAATAAGAAAGTGTCAGGTCGGCCCTAATTTTAAAAGGAAGTGACATAAATGGTATAAATAAATATCATTATACATTCATTTGATACACAAGTCTAATTTAAGAGGAAATCAGAAGTAAATAAGGTCGGATTTCAAGGGAGGATGAAGTCTTTTGGTGATGTGTTCTAAGGTATGTTATTTTCAGGTCATCTTACCATTTTCGCTATAAATTTTTTCTAGAATGAAACAGATGGTGAAATTGCTATGGTATTGAGAAGACATATTAAGTTACTCATGGTCAAAGTTTCATCTCTTGATTCTCTATAAGTATGGAGATACACTCTGTGGAAGATAGGGTTTTTGACCAGTCCTAAAGGTAGTCAATAAACAGGTGTTCCGGGTAAAACAATCATAACTTATTCATAGAGAATCCAAATGAAGTGGGACCAATTTAATTGGACATATTATGGACTGTAGTTTCTTGTATGTGAGTTTCATAATCTTATGTTACATATTGAGTGTGCGGCATTATGTACAAGTCCTCTCTCCTGAATAAACCAAAATTGAATAAAGTTTACCATTCTTTCTATAACTTCTTTTTGGGGAGGATTCAAGGAGTGAAACTTGGAGGAGTTTTAGAGAATACATTAAGTAATATTATCTATAGGATTAGAGTATTCCAAGAATTGAATAATTACAAAAGTTAAAGAAGTCTCAGGAAGCATTATCAAGCTCTATGTGATGAATGGTTGATGGTGATGATTTAATGTAAAGTTTTATTATCTCTCATATATTCTTGGGTGTAATGAAGGGGAAAGGATGGAGAGGTCAACCCTCTCTTAATATTGGAGGATTGTATCTTCCTCTTGGAGTTTTATCCCTCCATTTAGATTTGTAAGTTGTATCTACCTTTGGAAGTCATTACTTCCCTTGACCAATAACTATTGATTATTTCTCATATATTGTGCATGGTCTATTGTGGTGTATTGATGTAACTCTTATATTATTGTTCATTGCTCATTGGATATAATTGAATGGTTTAAGTATAAGTTGAATTTTTTTTTAAATTTTACTTGATACTGATTCACCCCCTTCTTAGTATCAACAAAACCTGCGGGAAATTTTTCTAAGCCCCTTTTTCCTCCAAGTCAAAACTAAAGATGCTAGCCTCTTTTCTTGGATGGAAATATCATGTGACCATGGGATAGAACCAAGTGCTCAACTAAACGGTGCTATCTGGAGATTTTTACTCTAACGCTCCAGAACTTTAGGATTCAGAAGTTTTACCAACACAACACTCCAATTATCCCAAACATCGAAGTAGTGAAGGGCGAAGATCAACAGTCCTCATGTACCCAACAACTGACAGTTAGGATTTACTCTAGACTTTAGGAATTCAGGGAAATCTCCACTCCACGCAACAATGACGGAATTCTCTTGGAGTGTCGAATCACTGAACCACTCAAGGATCCAATGGCTCACACTCACCCCCTTGATCTATGGTGCAGATTCACTCTGCAACTTTGGAGTGTCGAGGATTTCTCCTCTTGGCATCACAAGGGCCAATTTTTACCAAAGTGTCGAGTCTCTGAATTGGCGATCTACGACTCACGTTCCTTGCACTCAGATCCAATGGATGGGATATGATATCCTATGTTGTGCACTCTCCTCTTGTCTGAGTTTGATCCAACGACCTAGATCTGTTTCCACGGCCAGTCCAATGAATATTGTGGATTCTTCTTCTCTAGAGCTCTGCTTTCCCTCCAATGAAGGAACTTTCTCAAAGTTTCAAAGGATTGGCCTTTTATCTCTCCTCTACAGGGTCAAATTCTTGGCCTCTGCTTGCGTTCTTCGAAACAATACACCTACTAATCTTGGATCTTGTAATAATTTATCTTGTGCACACTTGTGCTTCACTTACAGTCTATAAATTAGACTGTTCTCTCCTTATACACTCCTTGCATAGGCTCTTCACACACTTTCTCTATCTCTCCTAAGATTTCGACTCTTCAACTTAAAAGGGGCTCAACCCTTTGTTCCTTCAACAAATCCTTGTTCCCTCCTGGCACCTACACTCTTCCTCCTGACCTTTTGAACATAGTCAAAGTGTTCTTTTAGCACCCTCTTAGGACTATGTGCTCTTCCTCTTGATATTTACCAGTTCTTGTGTGCCCACTTGGCATGCTCCTTCTGAACTTGTAATGAGTTCTTGTGCTAGCTTCTTAGAGTTCTCAGTAAATCTCTTGTGCACTCCTTGCACAACCTTCCTTTGAGATTTTACACTTCTCTGAGTGTAGGCGTACTCCTTGCGCTTCCTTCTAATATTTTACATTGCTATGAGTGTAGGTGCACTCCTTATCCTCGCTCCATGCACTCCTTTCACTATCCCTTCTGATCCTATGACTGGTTCTAGTGTGTCGACCTGGCACACTCCTCACAAAACTCCTGACTAAGTTCTTGCACACTCCTTGCAATGAATTCTCATATTTTTCCAACAACTCTGATGTGCACTCCTTGCACTAGCCTTGAGAGCCTAGAACACTCAGAAATTCACACAGATAAGGAATTCTATCTATTCCTGCAAAGGGGACATAATTGCACTCATGGAATTCATAAACATGCATAGTAAACATTCAGTAAACATTCAGAAACACATGCTCATTCACATAGAACATACACATAGAGATTCATATGCAACGAAATATGTTTTTTCTATTAAGTCTGAATACTTTTTACAAGAGTATACAATGGTTACAAGACTAGACTTCAACAGAGTCTCAGTTCTTCTCTCCTCTCCTCTCTCTGTTCTAACGACTTTTTTAACAACTTTTCAACAACTACTAACAACATAGAATACATTGATTTATACAATCTTGGCTTCTCAAGCCTTCCCTCCAAACTATTCTAGTGCTTTCATATCATAATTAAAATGCTCCTACCACTAAGTTTATTACAATAAATATTCATCTACAGTCTTCATATCTGAGGCGATGCTCAGGATCTCTAAAAACTATTGCCCATTAGAGGAAATTTACACTTATCCTTTCACAATACAATGGTTCTCTCTTCCTTGAGCCTTACAAAATTTAATTACATTAAATTTTGAGATTTAAACCCAAAATGAGAAGGCTAGCGCTTATCTCTCCTCTGGATATGCTCCATCCATGTTCACTATTGTGTTGGTTGTTGATGCGCTGTGAAGTAGGATTGATGCACCTACATCACATATGGTTGATGATATGGTATATGGAAGAGGTTATACATGGTTGATGCTCTAGTTCATGATTCACTATTCATTTTTTATGTATATTTTGGTTCATGATTGATGTAGGAGATGGTATGTATATTGGTATACACTTGATGCATGGTATGGTATGGGTTTAGTTGGTTGATGAGAAGATACAGGTTGATGAGACAGTGACAGAGTTTTGATAGTGGCAAATACATAGTGATAGTGATAGTGGCAGTAACAATGGCAGAGTTTGTGATAGCAACAATTGGTCTACATTTAGTTTACAGGGTGGTTGGACGAGGCAAGGATAGATGGTTGTAGCCACCTTCCGGTTGTAGCAGGATAACTTATGGGGTTGTATCCTCCTTTTGTTTGGAGCCAAATAATTCAAGAAGTTGTAGATTCCTTCAGGGTGGAGCCTTAGAACAGGGGGTTGGATCCTCTTTCCAGTTGTAGCTAGAGAATCCGAAGTTGGTGCTTCCAATGAATGCATTATTTTGATATATAAGAAAATCATTATGTGGTTTTCTCCCATTTGGGTTTCCACATAAAATTATGGTGTACTGTGTATCTATTGTGATGTGATTTTGTTTATGATTATATTGTTGATGATATATTGAATGATGATAAATTGTTCAATATTGTTGAAGAATAAACTGTGGTTAAAAGTACAATTATTGCTCACTACTGATTCACCCCCCTCTTAGTAATCCAACAATTGGGATCGGAGAAGGTCCTTCAGAAATTAGTCTAACCACTGGAAGGAGATCATGGACTGTGCTAGTATTTGGGTACCACAGTTTGACAGTCATAAATATCACTTATGGAGTAGAGGAATGAAAACATAAGTACAGGCACATGGATTTGATGTTTGGAGAGTAGTAGTAGTTGGATACAAAGCACCAGCCACTCCCCAGAAAGATAAGGATGGAAAGAAACATGAAGACAATCATTATAGAGATAAAAATTCCATCTTGAATGGTTTGATTGAATCAGTAAACACCAAGGTTGTGCACTGTGAATCTACAAAAGAAATCTAGGATAAACTGAAGAATATCTACGAAGAAGATTCCAAAGTTAAAGGAGCCAAACTTCAAACATTTAGAGTCAAGTTTGAACAATTGAAGATGAAGGAAGATGAAAATATTGCCTCCTTTCTACGAGTTGATGAGACAGTCAATGCCATAAAGGGTTTGGGAGAATAAATGAAGGAAACAATCATTGTTCAATAGGTATTGAGGTCTCGACCTATGAGATATGATTCAAATATTTCATCCCTGTAAGAGAGAGAAGATCTAGACACCTTGAGCATGGATGAGATGCATGGGATAATCACAGCTTATTAGATGAGGAAAGAACAAGACAACCCAGTCATGAAGGAAGCAACATTCAAGGAATCGAAGAAGATAAAGAAGAAAGATAAATAAAAGGCAAAATCACATTGTAGTTGCAACGAAGATTCAAAGGAATATGAATAAGTGGCTAACTTCATCATATGGTTGAAAACAGGAACTGGCAAATACAAAGGTAAGCTTCCATTGATGTGTTTTAATTGTGATGGTGTTGGCCATTTTTCTAATAATTGTCCTTATAAGAAAAATAAAATAAATGAATAAGAAGATGACCCTAAAAAGAAAAAGAAAATTCAAAAGGGTAGAAGAAATAAAATGAAGTTTTTCAAGAAAAATGCTTTGCACCAAGGAAGATAGTTCCTCATCAGACAAAGATGAAGTCAACGACAATGATATAGAAAGGGTAATATTCATGTAAATAGAAGAATCCAATGAATAAGGCTCCAAAGAAGAATATGAAGAGGAAAAAGTTGATTACAAAGAAGAATTGTTGAGTGCCATAGAAGTTATTAAAAGAGAAAATAAGAAAAACAAGTCACTCCAGATAGAACTAACGAAGAAAGAATAATCTCATAACTCCAAAGAATTCGAGTAGAAAATCACAAAGCTAAGACTCCAAGAAGAAGAATACAAGAGGATTAAATAAGCACTTAGAGGAAATTTACATGAAAAGGACATGATCATTGAAAAGTTATAAGTAGATATAGTCATTCTAAGAAAATATCTTCAGAAGAAGGGCATGCAACAAAAAATCATAAGAATATTGGATAATATCATTAATAGTTAAAGAACTTAATAAGACATATCTAGATTAGGATACAATCAGAAGCAGACAGAGAAAGGTTCAATCTCCAAAACGATGGAGAAAGAAGAAGAACCAAGAAACTATGCAGAAGTTGTCAAAGGTCCCTCGAAAGAAGAAGATAGTAAAACTCAAGAGGAATATTATAGAGACATTACACCACCTAGAAGATTCAAAAGTCAATATCAGTATAAGCTAGTTATATAAATACCTCAAGAATAATAAGGATTCAGAAGAGTGGAACCATTCAGAAGATATTCCACTCTGAAATATCAAACTATTTTTCTTGGTTCATGTTATTCATGTTATAATTTTGGGCACAAAACTGTGAATTGTAGATCCAATACCAAGAACAGAATCCATGACAATGGTTATACAAGAAATAGTTATCCAATAAGATCTCATGAATCACATAATGGAAGCTACAATAGATTTGGATCATTAAGTGATGAGGTAGAATGCTACAAGTGAAAAAACTTTGGACATATGGCTAGAGATTGCAGACTCATTGTTCCTCCAAGGGAACCAAAGAAGAATATAAATAATCATAAGAAGGAACCAAAAAGGATATGGATAAGAAAGTAGGATCAATTCAGCACTGAAGAATGCAATCTTTCTCTATAATCTCAACATAAGAAACGTGGATGGTATGTTGACAGTGGATGCTTAAAGAATATGATAGGTGACAAAGATAGGTTTTTGACATTGAAGAAGGAAAGAGATGGATCAGTTTCATTTGAGAATGACAACTTATCCAGGATCATTGGAAAGGGAATAGTCAAGCTTGGAGGTAAGGATGCTATGATAGAAAATGTTTTATTGGTCGAAGACATGAAACACAATCTACTAAGTGTAAGCCAAATGTGTGATCAAGGACACATACTTGTGTTTTATTAAAAGAAGTTGTAAATAAGGAAAGTAGAATCAGGAAAGTTGGTATCTACAAATGTAAGGAATCCAAGAAACATATATGTTCTAAATGAAATAGGAAAATAAAGATTTTGTTTAGGATAGGACGATGAAATTTCTCTCTGGAACAAAAGAATGGGTCACATAAATTTTGATAATCTTGTCAAAGTCATCAAAAAGGAAGCAGTAAGAGAAATTCTCAAGATCTCGAAGCCAACAAATAGTTTATCCAAGCATTTTCTACAGGAAAACCAGACCAAGACAAAGTTCAAGTCAAAGGAATATTGCACAACAAAACCACTAGAAATTGTACATGCTGATCTGGTTGGACTGACAAGAACAAAAGGATTGAAAGGTGAACATTAATTCATGCTACTAGTTGATGACTACACAAGAATGACGACAATTTTAGTTTTAAACAAGAAGTCAAAGGAATTTGAAAGCTTCAATACATACAAAGAAATGGTTGAAACTGAGACAATGTTGAAAATCAAGTGTTTGAGATCATACAATGGAGGAGAATTTACATCAAAGGAATTCATGGAATTTTGCAGCGAGCATGGGATAAAGAGAAAATTCTTGGTAGTCAGGACACCTCAACAAAATGGAGTTGTTGAAAGGAAGAAAAGAACAATACAAGGAATGGCCAGAACCATGTTAATGGATTCCATGTTGACAGATGTATTTTTGTTACAAGTAGTGCATACAACAATTCACATTAAGAAAAGAGGGATGCTCAGAAATAATAGTGATAAGACTCCATATGAACTATGGAAAGGAGTACTAGAAAATGTAAAGCACTTCATATTTTTCGAAAGCAAATGCTACATCAAAAGAGAAGATGGCAGAATTGGAAAATTTGATTCTCGAGTTGATAAAGGAATATTAGTTGGGTACTCAAGAAAAAGGAAAACATACAAATGTTTCAACATGAGACTCAACAGAATAATCGCAAACATCAATGTGATGATTGATGAGATAGATGGTCAAAATATAAAAGAAAGTAGCAAATATTCAATGGAATAGGATCACAAAGAATATTTGAAAGAAGGAGTAGATGAAGAATCAAATGAAGAAGATGAGCATCCAGAAGCAGAGAAAGAATAGCAGGATACTCAAGAACCTCCAAAGACACCCAATAGACGAGTGCAGGAGAATCATTCACTAGATCAGATTATTGGAAATAAAGATGCAGGAGTTGAAACCAAAAGAAGAATTTGTTCACCAGAACAACAACATATAGAACTATTGTCTACAATTGAGCCAAGAATTTTTTAAGAAGCCAACAAAGATAAACACTAGGGTCAAGGCCATGGATGAAGAGTTATATCAGATAGAGAAGAATGACACATGGAACTTACTTCCAAGACCAAAGAACAAGAATGTCATTGGTACAAAGTGGGTCTTTAGGAACAAATTGAATGAGATGGACAGGTTGCCAGGAACAAACAAAGACTGGTATGCAAAGGATACTCTCAAGTTGAAGTTATAGATTTTAAAGAGACATTTACCCCAGTTGCCAAGATGGAAACAATCATACTAATACTAGACTATGCATGCTCCAAGAATATTAAAGTGTATCAGATGGACGTGAAACTAGCATTCCTAAATAGAGATATAGATGAAGAAGTCCACATTGAGCTGCCAGAAGGATTTCAATTATCGGATAAGGAAAATTATGTTTGTATATTGAAGAAGGATTTATATGGTCTCAAACAAGCCCCTAGAGCATGGTATTCGAGACCGGGCAAATATTTTCATAAAAAAGGGTTCAAGAAAGGAAATGTAGACATCAATATCTACATAAAGGTGGATCGAGATAATATGTTTATTATTGAAGTCTATGTATATGACATTATCTTCGGAACTGACGATGACAAGATGATTCATAAGTTTTCCAAAGACATGCAACAGAAGTTTTGGATGTCCTTTCTTGGTGAGTTAACCTTATTTTTGGGACTACAGATATGTCATAGAAAAAAAGGTATCTTCATCTCTAAATAAAATTATATCAAAGAAATGTTGAATAATTTTGGAATGATAGATTGCAAACCAGTCAGTACTCTTATGTAGACAAGTTGCAAGTTAAGTAAGGATGATGATTCCAAGGATGCAGATTAGAGACACTACATATTGATGATTGGTAGCTTACTTTATGTGACAACTTCTATATTGGACATGATGCAAGAATTTAGACAAGTTGCAAGGTTTCCTACAGCACCAAAGGAATCACATGTTTTGGTAGTAAATAGGATATTCAGGTATATCAAAGGTACATAAGATTTTGGTTTATGGTATACAAAAGGGAAGGATATATCTCTTGTTGCCTACACAGATGCAGATTGGGAAGGTTGAATTAGAATAATTACAAGTGGAGTAGATTTCTATTTGGGTGAGTTCCTGGTATCATGGTTAAGTAAGAAAAAGTCATCAATATCCTTGTCCATAGCAGAGGTAGAATACATTGCAGCAATGGCATGTTGTACTCATGTTCTTTGGATGAAGCAGACTTTGCAGGATATGCAAGTAAAGTATGTTGACCCCATTTCAATACTTTGTGACAACACTAGTGCCATCAGTATTTCAAATAATCCAACAATGCACTCTAAGACGAAGCACATTCCGATCAAGTATCACTTCTTACAGGAACAAGCTACAGAGAAAAGCATCAAGCTAGAGTATGTCAAGAAAAAAGAGCAGAGTGCAGATATCTTCACAAAACCACTTGCAAAGGAAACTTGGAATAGTTTCTACCCCATAGCGATCCACATGGAATCAAACTTAACAAGATAGGGGGAGAGAAATAAAAGTCTTGAAGAGTTCAAGTAAATAATTCTTTTGAATTTTTTTCATATACATTAGAGAGTTACACGAGGAAGTACCATGAAGAGAAATTTTAGTAGAGTTATCAGAGTCTTATAGATAAGGGGAGAATCCCAAAGAGGAGGATTACCCTTTTTCCATTGATTTCAAAGGGGGAGAGATAAAGAGAAAGGTATGGAGATAGATATAAAGAGGCATGTAGACAGGGGGAGCGATGGTCATAGGGGGAGCATGAGCATAAGAATTTCCATGCCTAAGTGTTCCATCAATGCCAAAGGGGGATATTGTTGGACAGTTGGTTGTCATTGATGTCAACCCTTGGAGAGTGATCTTAGAGATTGATGCTAACCCTTGAAGAATTCTAGTAGCCCCGACGATGTGGTTTTTATACTCAAAGTTGAATGAAGAATATGGATAGAAAGGATAGTGTGAATGTAGGCAAGACCCTCATATATAGATAGTACTCATTGTGTCATTTTTGGTGATATGTGTAATGTCACGTGGTTCCTTAGGGTTAGGGAGATATGGCCTTGTAATGTTGGAATCCACGAAGAGTGGACAACAATCCCCTAGTTTGTTATAAGTCTTAGACAAAGGGGTAAAGTTGTTATAACAAGAAAAACTTAGAATCCAAAAATTAAGGAGAGGGGTTATCTATCACAAGTATATGAACAACTCAAGGAGTCATTCACAAGTACACTTACACACTTATTCATCGCTTACCTTTTTTTTTATCTAGTGATCTTTTTCTAAGGTTGTGACGACATATTTTTGAGGTAGCATAGGAAGGTTGAAGGAGAAATTCTTAGGGTTGTAGCAAACCCAAGTTTATGAGGTATCTATGGGTTGCAGGTTAGCATGGTGCAGATGTACGAGGGTTGTAGTGGAGAAAAGGGTGGAAATATATGGGATGTAGAAGAGAAAGTCATGTATCTATGAAAATCTAATGAAGGTTTGAGTAGATGTTCGTACCAAGTCCCTAAAGGTCTGAAGGAAGTATATAGGTCAGCTTCATAGAGTTTCACATCAGATACAAAGGTATTGGTATTGTTGTATAATTGTTTTTCTTGTCATGATATGGTGTATGTTTGAGGCATACTTGGTATGTTTGGTTTTGTATTTGGATATGGTATATCTTGGTTTCTTGGTAGAGTGAGGAGAACTCTTATATCTTATTCAACACATGACATGGTTCTTATGGATCGTATTTTTGAGTTGATTGTACATGGTTGAGGCATACTCATGTTGAATGGTGGCATATGCATGAGGGGCATGCATTGTTTCTTTGAGATACTTCATTGAGGATATGGTACATATCTGCATATGGTTGATGATATGGTATATGGAAAAGGTCATATATGGTTGATGCTCTAGTTCACGGTTCACTATTCGTTGTTGATGTATCTTTTGGTTCATTATTGATGTATGATATAGTATGTATATTGGTATACACTTGATTCATGGTATGGTACAAGTTTAGTTGGTTGATGAGAAGATACAAGTTGATGAGACAGTGAAAGAGTTGTGACAGAGACAGAGTGACAGTGACAGTGACAGTGGCAATGATAGTTGTTAGCACTCGATAATTTCTTTGGGCTGCATCAAAGAAATGCCAAGGTAACCTACAAACCAACTTTAGAGTTGGGTACTAGCCTTCTCAACTCAGAGTGGGCTCTCTTGTGTCACTTGGTATTTCTTTGACAATCAATGTCTAGGTTTTGTTGTTTTGGGTTTTTTTTTCTTTAATTTTAATGGAAAGGAAGGGGAGGGACACTTAGGGATATGATGTCAAACTTCTGAAAATGAATGGAAGAAATGACTGTCTAGTAGAACTCTCCATAGGATAAAGGCTAAATGAGGTGATAATTATGAGTTATAATTTGTAAATTTGCAGAGTGTAGGAAGAAAATAAAACATATAACTGCATCAGAGCATTAAATAAACGAATTTTGAATTAGTTAGGAAGAACTTAACACAGTTTAAATTTATTCATCATAGAGCATCACAAGATGAATTCTAGGCCTTTGACTATCCAATTTAAACAAAAGACAGTGAAAATGAAATCAGAAATACAGGAAATACATACAAAGAGAGAAGAAAAAACTCAGATCACCACCATTAGAATATTTTCATGGAAACTTCAAGACTTTTGCATGTGTATTCAATTCAGCTTCAAAAAATTACAATTTAAGTTCTGAACAACTAAACTCGTGCCCTTGCACTTCTTCCAACGACTTATACATTTGGAACTCCTAATATTTATACAAGTTGAGTTCATTCAGTTTGAAACTGATTACAGTGATTACAAAGAAAAGTTTCAGTTTCTGACACTGATTACAATGATTAAAATGGAACGTTTAGGTTCTGAAACCGATTATGATGATCAACAAGAAACATTTCTTAATCCAGATTCTGGCTTCTCTATCATTTCAGTCCCTTCGTGTGATTCATTGTATTTCATTGACCTATGGGCATCATTTACCAGGCAAAAATGCATTTGGCCTTACCCAGTCGGATTATCTCCTTCGATTGCAAGTTAGGAAATGCTTTGTTTCAGATATAATTTTCTGCCTAAAAACAAGTGGAACTGATTAGCCGAGTTAGTGTACTGTTTGGATGAAATTGAAAGAGGGTGGTCACACCAAGGTTCAAATGATCTAGTGTTCAAAATAATAATAAAATAAATAACAAATTCCCTTTTATACTTTTCCAAATTTCGGTGGCATAAGGAAGTGGTTTGGGGAAACCCTTTTTTCACCCCGAAATACACCTGGTGGTGCCATGTATCCCCGAACAAAAACTATGGTTTAAATTTCGGCCCGCTCTCCAAAATTAACCTTTACGTAGTTTCTCTCCTCGAAATCATCTCCAACCGTTGATATCGAGCGTTCACGATACACGATGTATCATGCCCCATCATCTTAGCGCTCCTACTAGATTTAGCTATTTCCTGCCATATTTAGCCCCTTCCCTAGTTTATCAGGCTTCCAAACTAGTTTTAGCGTCCTGCTAGATTCTGAAATCTTGATTTCACACAATAAAAATTAGCATGTGATAACATTGGCTCCAATATGGATGTTATCCTTCCAGTGAGGTAGCAAAGAACTCATAGACCCAGTGCCTGATCCATTGGTTTTCTCCCAAAACATGTGTGTACCTCGTTCTAACCTGTCACCAATGTCCACCAAAAACCCAAGTCTGTACACTGCTCTCAATTGAAAACTGAATGCTAAATACACCACTACAATTTGAATGTACACACTACTGAAAACCCAAACTAAAAACTACTGACAAGCAAGTTATTTGCACACTCCTATCCACTCTAAAACTGCTGAAATGAACTACCAATCAAATGAAATCATAATGCCAATGCAACCATGCAATAATTTTATCCAATGTTTGCTTTGTTTGCACATTCTTTCTCCAAATCTTGTTTACTGATAATTCATTCAAAAATTTATCTATAAATTGAAATCTCAAAAAATTAAAAACATTGGGACTATTTATCGCCCCCAACAAAAATGCAAATGGATCCTCCAAAACATGCATAAAACAACAATCATGTTTCACCCCTTCCAATGAATCCTTGTTTTCATGTAATTCAAGCTATTGATTTCCACAAAGAGGCTAAAAAATATGTTGAGACTACTGAAAATAACAATCTTTTGAATCAGAAGACAGTGATGGCTGAAATGAAACACCTAGTGGCAAGCAATCCATATCTAACACTAACGTTGATTGACCATCATCTTTATTTCCAAGATGGTAGTTGATCACAGGCTGTAAATCTGAACTGAAATAACCTTCCACGTAATCGGCAACGCGATCATTAAATTCCTGAGAAGGTTGTTGTGTTGGCAGCCAATTCATTTTTTTAATTTCTCTTAAAAAAACGCTGCCTACACCCCCTTGTCTCGTTAATGACAAATCATCGTCGCATTGTGCTTCTAGACATTTGTTTCATTTTTGCGACAATTGCAATTTGGTCTCGATTCGATTTTCACAACTGTAAGTGTGAAAATACCTCTTTCATCGTTTGGACTGTAGTCGCCTTTTATATTTTTCTCCAAAAGTCACTTGACCATTGGTTTATCACATGACTGCAAAAGATTTTCTCGAACTTATGTCCTTTAGCATACTCTTACCTTGATTGTGCATTTGGATCTGTTGATTACTAAGCCTTTGAGCATGAAGATCTATTGGTTTTATTATGATCT
>ML789803.1:204692-216577 GCA_009831015.1 Picea engelmannii
TCCCCCCTCTCACACTCACACATTCTCTCTCCATGCCCCTCCTCCCTCTCTCTCCCCCTCCCTCCCACTATCTCTCATCTCTTTCTCTCCTACATATACCATCTCTTTCTCTCTCTCCTTGTTGTTAGTCTCACTCTCACTCTCTCTTTTCCCCTATTTCTCTCTCCCTCCCTACCTCCTTCTCTTTTTCCCTAGTTATATCTCCCTCTCTCTATCCATCTAAAGGTAAGGCAGGTCTCAAATCGAATAAAGGATACATGAAATAAAGAAATGTAGCCTCACCTGTAAGGTGAGTGTTAGTTTTTTATTCTTCTTCCAACGGAGCACTTATACGAGTATTTTTATGAACATGACCATGACCTAGACCATGAAATAGACCTATACCATGACCTAGACCCCCCTGGCTCCATCTAAGCCTACACACAACCTAAACTCTACCCTTAACCCCCTCCCCACCCAAGCCCTAAGTGTAGTATGCCTATAACTCTTGTTTAATAATGATATCTTATGGATATGACCATTCACCTACAGTTTAATAATGATTTCACATCGTTTAATGATGATTATGGTACATTGACTCTACTTTTTTATTTTAATATAAGCATAATATTTTATTGGATTTGTTATTCTTTATCCACAATTAGTTTTCAAATCCCTCTCTATATCCCCCTATTAAACTCTCTCCCTCTCTCTCTCTCTCCCTCCATATATTTCTCTCCCTCCTCCCTCCCTCTCTTTCCCTCCCTCCCTCCCCCCATCCCGCTCTCTCTCCCCCCCNNNCCTCCTCTCTCTATCTACCTCTCTCCCCCTCCCTCTTCCCCTTTTTCCCTCCCTCCCACTATCTCTCTTCTATTTATCTCCTACATCGAAAAGGTAGAAGAAGAAAGAGAAAAGGAAAAGTTACATATGTCAAAGCATATGATTTTAGAAGAAGCCAATCTAATTTCTATTCGAACAGATGTCGATGTTGTTTCCCCTTCATCAACACAAGCAAAGTGAAATATTTTAGTAGAAACCAATCCATCCATTATCTCATCAAGATAGCGTTTTGTGGATGACCATATGATGGAGTATTTTCATAGATTTGATTATACATTGGATGAAATTAGAGGGGAAACTAGTGTACAACATTATGGTGAAGAAGTTATTGTGGTGCAACCTCTTGTTGGACAGTCAACCACTCCATAAACTAGTCAATTATGTTATCACTCTGTAATTTCCAGAGGTTGTAGAAAAAAAGACAAAGGTAACTACCAAACCACTTTGGAAGCTGGGATCTATCCGTGCCAGCCTCAGAGAGAGATATCTCTATAAGATTTAGATTTGTTTGAGTTTAAAGTATTAGGCTAGTTATGAAAGTTTAGTGTTTGTTTGTTTTTAAATATATGGCTGAAAGAATGCTTAATTTTCCATTGGGTTATGGGGTCTGTACTTAAAGATAAGTATTGTTTCATCTTTTTATAAGGTTTTCTCCATAGGGAAGGGTAGTTAAATTATTGGATCTATTTAAATCAAATGAAATGAATAAGAGGAAGATAGGGGAAAATCCACTAAGTAGAAGAGCAACTAAGAATTCCTTTACTTAGTTCCAGATGAACAACATGAAGATCATTAAAAAACTAGAGACATAGTATAATGAAATAAATTATGTTCTTTTAACTTTGATTTAATAATTATAATTGGAAACACATGCAATGATTACAGAGAATAGAAAAAACATTTGACAAAGAGAGTGTTGTCACTGAAATTTTGTCCGCAAATGGTTACAAGAATCCAACACCTTCAAACAGCTATGAGTCCACCCATGGACCAAAATTACCAAAAAAACATTTCCAAAAGGTCAAAAACTATACAACCAATTATAAAATCAATATGCGCTATGACTACATAGGGCACGTGTGCACATGTGCCATCCAGAAACGTAGGAAAATCACACATGCGCACGATGCGTGACTGTGGATGATAAAAGCCGTGCACACCTGAGAACGACGCATTTATGAGGTTGGTCGACCTCCCAACCACTTCTGGTTCAACTTCCAAGTCAATTTGATATCCAAATCTCGGTTGGATCTGGATGGGTGGCTAGTCAAATACCTAAAGGTGCCCTAAATAGTGCCTTTCCACACTAAAAGCTAGTTCCATAATGCCTCAAAGTTATGCTATAAAAGGAGGCCATGGGTGCACTATATTTTCAAGGAATTCATTTGAAAGGTTATGTTGTTGCTATTCTCTTGGGGAATCCTCTTTTCTCATCAAGACAATACTAGAACCATTCCATTTAGGCAATCCACCTCACCTCTTGAGTGGGTTAGCTTAGGATTCTTTCACCATTTCTTTCAAGTTTCCAAGTTGTAAGAAGAGCTCAAGTTTGGGGGTCCAGGAGCCCTCCCTTGGAGGAATAAGGGACCCAAAGTCCCCTTTTTTCTTGGTGTTTTCTTTTCACTAATACAATTCTTTCCATTGGTGACATGAGTCTTGTTTGCTTCTTGTTCTTATGTCCTTATGCACAATAGTTTAGTTGTTCTTTTATTTCCTAGTTTGATTTTTATTTTAGTCTTTTTATGTTTATTTTTCTAACCCTTTCCTTTACAGTTGTCTTGCTTAGATAACACAACTAAGCTTGTAAGCACCTCTATTTTGCTCATTTAGGTGGAAAAAGAGGTGCAACAGATTGGTGACTCCACTAGGGAAATGTATCAATTTCCTACACCATTTGGGTTATTTTATCTCTTCTTTTTGTTTATTTAACCTACAGGTACCATAACCAGCCCAAGCCGACCTACAAGACGCCAAATTCCATGCTGAGTTGAGAGAATTTCGTCCAGAATTTTCTTCATGGCCATGTGATAGTTGTGTGTGGGTTTATTGGCCCACAGTCGTGCATCGTGCGCACGTGCGCCAAAATCACTGTATTACTTAGCGCCCTCTGTGCACCTGCGTCGAAAAGTCTTTTTCCATTCGTGCATTGGCGCTCAATGTGCCTCTGTCTACTTTGAGACCCACACACCTGTGTAGAAAAATACACATTGTAAGCCTTTTTGTGATTTGTGGAAGGCCCTTTGCCTTCTTAAAAATGATTCCATGAATGTTGTAATCTGCACCACACTTAGTTCCCTCTCCATATAAAGAGATTAGTCAAAACACCTAGGCACTTAGGAGGTTTAAAAACATCATTTCCTCTTTTTCTTTCATTTTTCCACATGGATGGATTGCTTTGACTAAGAGTATAAGTTGGAATCATTTGAAATCACATGTAAACCTTGCATTGGGACTAGAAATTGGATATCAATCATTGAGGATGCTCTTCTCTCGTGCTTCAAAGCGATCTTGAGAATTAGAAAGAGATTGGAGGATGATTTCATCTCCCTTAAAAAGATTAAAATATTTAGGAGAGGACAAAAGCCCCCTGGGGACTCCTCTTAGTTTATTTTTCAAACACATCTCAAGATTTTAACGGGCCCATACATGCCCACATGCTACAAAGATAGGATAGTGTTGAAATTTTCTTTCTTAGATTAAATCACTAGGGAAGTTTAAAGGTTTTGTAATGGGCCCATACATGCCCACATGATCACAATCTAGGATAGTTTCAAAGCTTTCTTAGATTAAATCACATCAAGGAGTTAAAGGAATAGTAAGGACCCACATGTCAACATGCTAGTTTCCTAGGGACTTTTGAATTCTGCAAGGTTGTACCAACGACACATAGTAACTTAGGTAATCAACACTTGTAAGGAAGAAGAGAAGTTCACATGTAGCAAGGTGACACCTAAATTATTAAAATTTGGCACACTTTCACTTGTTCACACACAAAGTCACTCCTCACTCACATAGTATTCATCTCAAAATGTGGAGGTTGAAGTAAGTTTCCTCCAAAGGGATTTCGAAACACCCCACCCTTTTCTTGACGAAACTATCCACTCCCACTTAATTTCAACAAGGTTGGTTCACACCCCTAATCTCTCAAACAACCACATCTAAATTTTTTCTAAAAACTCACTAAGTTTTCCTTCACAGGAGGTGCCAAAAGAAATCTTTTAGTCTAGATAGGATTTTGGGGATAGGCATCCAAATAAATCCCCATTATCTGGTTCTCACATTTTCAAAACAATAGAAGTTGTCAAATAGGGAACTTTTAAAATCCTCCAAGTCAAGTGTTCCTAACACCATAAGGCAGGGAGATACTCGTGAAGGGTTGAAGGATGAGGTTCGGTTGTTCTTTGCATCCCCCCTTGAGGCAATCACCTCTTGGACGAGATCCAACCCGTGACCCATTTCTTAGGCCGAAAATATAAATATTGCACTTTGATCGAGGTACCTAGTGACCGAAATTTTAGGACATCTACCCAAGTGGCAATTGTGGGATGAAATTGTACGTTGATCAGATTTTGTGTGGCTATTGGGAAATATCGCCAGTTCTTTCGAGATATGCCCCCTCTACCCCTCATTATAATTGATTGCTTCATCCTTCACTAGTTTCTCTTCTGGTGGCTTCAGACCCCACTGTTGAGTACTATTGTAAGGTCCAGTGCTATTTGAGAGGAAGGATGTTACATATTTTAGGACACGAGCATTTGTTTTCTTTGTTCCCCCACACGGAAAAAATTCACCTATCCAGATATATGCTTCTTTATCATAACACTTTATGTATGATGCACTTTTGATTACATTTTGATTTGGATATATATTGTGTAAAGTTTAAAAATTGCAGCAAAGGCTCTTGTTTATTTATTGCTCTCACCACCATTCGCACACATTCACTCAGCTAGTCGGACATCATAGGGGACCCACAGAACCCTCGTCGTTCCAGACACTTGCTAAATCTCCCTCCTATTCTAGGGGGAGTTCCTAGTCTTACCAACCCACTAGCCCCACCTTCTCACACTCCTGTGAGTGCCACTATTTTGGGATCATCTTTGTTTGGTTCCACCTTACTTGGGTCCAATCCCCAAGGTCCACCGTCCACTCACTCTCCTTTACACAGAAGCGGGGGACCAACTTCCTCTCAAGGGGGAAGTACAAACCCACCTAGTCCCCCTCACGGGTCAGGTTCAGAAAACCATCACACTATGGCTAGAACTAATCCTCCACCACCACTCTAGATGCCATATTTGGCCTCTCTCAACATACCGGACCTAAGAAAACTCACAAATGATCCTATATTGCATGACCCCACATGGCCTGCAATGCCTACCAAACTACCTTCAGATATCCCCAAGTTTGAAGGAAAGGTAGGAGATGACCCTGCCAACCATGTCATGACTTTCCACTTATGGTGCTCTTAAAACAACATTATGGATGATTCCATCCGACTACGATTATTTCAATGCACACTCACTGGCCCATCAACCAAGTGGTATGTAGATGAAAAATCAGGGTCCCATGCGACTTTCGAGTCCTTGGCTAAAGCATTTTTGACCTTCTTCCAATTACCAATCCGCCATGACAATGGTCTTGAAATACTCTCTGATTTTAAACAAACCTCAGCCACACATATCGCTGATCATATTCAGGAGTGGTGTCGATGGCATAGTTTGTGCAAAGAAGAAACCACCAAATAACAATGTCTTGATTGGTTTCTTAGATCACTTGTCTCTCTCCTCGGTAAAGATGTAGCTTCACCTTCCCTCAATCAGAAGAAGAAGCCATCAGTAAGTCTCAACAATACGACCTCATCTATTCACAATCAAGGTACTTGTACACAGTACTTCTCAATCTCCCCAAACCCATGTCATTTGGCCAAGATAAACCCGGGATGTCTCACTCAGTAGACGGATTGATTGGTAACACCATGCACCACAATCCACAACCCCCACAACCACCAATGTATGGAACAACTCAATATCTGCCGACATATGGAGGAACCCCTTATTATCCTCCACCCCCTTATCAACAACCATACCCTGTCACCCTTCCTCCACCCAGCAATGGGCCACTTCCGACACCCACCATACGCCCACCTATCCAAACAAGTTATGGTACTCCTGCCACCTCAGCTTATACTTTAAGGACTAGTGAAAGTGCCACACCTTCCTATGTACCTTACAGATCATTACCACAACATAATCCGTACTTTCCATTTCCTGGACCTCCACAGCCCATGGCTCCACCACTAGGACACCCTCACACTAGGGTTAATTTTGTTCAACCCTCTCCCATTCAGCAATATCAAAATTTTGAACAGCTGAATACGAAAAATCCAACTCATCAGTCGAATAATGCCAAAAAGAAAGGGAAAAACCAGAACAATAACAACCGAGGACAAGGCCGAAATCACCCCCAACAGAACCAACCCAATGGGGGCCACCAGAATCAAGGAACTCAGAACCCCCAGGGGGGAAACAACAATAGACGCCAAGGGAAAAATAACAATAACCTTCGAACCAACTTCCCTTGTGCCCTTTGCAGTGATTTCGGTCATTATACTCATCAGTGCCCCCAAAATGCTGATTTTAAATGGATGAAAGACTCAGTGAATGGACCACATCTCCCAACACCGCCTGCCCCTTAGCAGGCCCCACAACAATACGTGTAACAACCACCCCCATCTATGCTGCAAAACCCCATTCCACACCAAGGAGTGATGAACACCCAAAAATACATGCAGCCTACCCCACCACAATTGGGACAATATCTCAACCCAAGAAATCTCGTAGATCGTACTATCCTCCTCACTAGTGAGGAAGAAATCTTTCTACAAACACGTAGTCGTCAATACCGGGCACCCTCTGAGTCTCTTCCCATTTCACCAGAAATAATCCCAACACCAACAGGACCCTCATTGATGATCCCCCACCCTAACACGGAAACACCTCTTTGCATCCCTCACATCCCATTGCGTAGGAATGTCCACAACCCTCAGGCTAGGGCAGCTCATAACTACAGTTTAGTCGATGACTTGGCATAATCCTTGGCTACCATGTTAGTCTTAGAAGTACTTCAAACTTGTCCCACTCAGCAGAAGTCATTACTTTCTGCCTTGGGGGCAGTCGACCCTATGGATACTCAACTCATCACATTTGATATCGATAGTGGAGAACCTCGTCTCCCCACTCTCATCGCTTTTCAAATCCCAGTGAAAATTCGAAACATTACAGTTCATCGATGCATCATCGACGAAGGAAAATCCACATGCATCATGTCCAAGTATGTATGGCAGAAACTTGGTTCCCCCGAACTCATACCATCTTCCATTACCTTAAGAGCTTATGACGGATGACCATCTTCTCCCGAAGGGCTCTTCCAAAATGTCCCTATAGAACTTGGGGGCAAGACCATTCTCATTGACATTGAAGTTATTGATGCCCCACTCGATTACAATATCTTGTTTGGTCATAGCTACATGTACACTATGAAGGTAGTTGCCTCTTCTGTCTTTCGAACAATGATGTTCCCACATAACAGAAAGATCATTACCATCGATCAAGTCTCACATTATGAGCCTAACCCTTCTTCCAACATCGATAACATTCTCCCTTACATCCACACTAATCCTGAGGCGTACCCACTCATCGAGATGGGGCCCGAAATTTTCAAAGACCCATCCTTATTAAGAACTTACCATGGTGCACCACCACTCATTCATCCTTCCAATAAAGTATGTGTCATCTCATCCAAAGGAACTAACATTCAAGATACCCTTCCTCCCAAAGAGGCTTCTCTTATATCTGACATCCCACTAGTCACAGAGCTCCTCCCTCAAGAATCTCTTACGAACTCGTCGACTCCACTAGTTCATGATTTCACCTCACCCCAAGGCCATATCCCAGTTTGGGAGACAGTTCCTCAAGCCATTACTCAAATCCCTTTCTTTTACCCCCCACCAGGTGTACAGGCTTTCCAGGTCACGACAACACTTACCCTCCCTAATATGGTGTTGGCAATCCTAGATTGGTATTTACATCCACTAGAGATGGTTCCTCAACCATCCCTCCCTCCCCAAACTGAAGGAATCCCAATGCAAATTCCCATACTCACTCCCACCATACCCCCTACACCCTCACCCACTAACCCCCCTGCTACAGCTAGGGGCAGGCGACAGAATAAGGATCCCACCGCTCCACTCCCCCCACGCATTCAACCTCCTTGTGCGATATGTGAGAAATACAGACACCCCACCAAAAAATTCCCATGTCTCCCCGAGTTATGTATTCTCATCCAAATCCCTCAAACATCATCACCACTCATCGCTTCCTCTAGTATTGTCACTATCTCATAGAACTAGATTCGCATGCACCATCTGTTCAGAATATGGCCATTACACACACCACTATCCAGTGTTACCTCAATTCCACCAAACACTAATAGATGTATGCCAGAGCTTTCATCACACACCTAGCCCAATTCCTATCACTGACATCCATTATGTCACAACCTCAGTCAATGAACATATAAGATGCCCTTGCTCTCTCTGCAAATCCATAGATCATTTCATATATCAATGTCCTATGATAATTGAATATAGGAAATGCCAGGTGACCCTCATTCAAACCCCTACACCCCCTACATACTTGATGGCCAACACTATCCCATCACCAAAGATTCTTCATATTATTTCCCCTGAGTGCAAAACACTCCCCACTCCATGGTTCTTGGATGAATTATACGAGGATTTACCCCCAAATCCTCCCAATTCTCCTGTTCATTTCCCCATCGAAATTTTACACCCCACTACCATTTATAACCCTCAGTATCTCGATATTTGGTTTACGACGAGCAAACCATCGCAATCTCATTGTGTCATCCCTCCTGCTTCTTCACCACCAGAAGATAACCACACAGTGACCGTCACTAATATCACTCTTTTAGATCCCTTGTATTCCCATCAATTCCACTATGATGAGGACATACTCAAGGAATTAACCACCTCTAACTACCCATGGGATGCACTACACGACAGAGAACTCTTCTTGTCACAGGAAGCCTTCACACTTCCTCACCAACACCCCATATACACATTCAAAACCAAGGATTTTATCCCATCTGGGCACATCTACTAGTTCAACAACCCCATCCTTGCCCCTGACACTTTTTAAGAAGGAAATATGGCCAACATTTCCCCTACCATCAAAATCGATATTTCCATAAAAAATGGAGTCATCGAGGAAATCACCATTGGCGCCGCATGCACTCCTAAAGAAGTCACTACCTGCAAAGCCCTTTTCCAAGAGTACCAGGATATTTTTTCCTGGTCATACACAGAGATGCCTAGCCTTGATCCCTCTATTGTCGAACATCGCATAGACACCTGGCCTGATATCACACCAGTTCGCCAAAAACAATGACCACTACACCCATCCAAAGTAGCGGCCATCAAAGCCGAGATCAAAAAATTACGCACGAATGGATTCATTTACCCTATTTCTTATACCTCATGGGTCTCCAGCCTTGTACCCATTAACAAAACACAGGGCACCATCTGTGTATGCACAGACTTTCGTGACCTCAATCACGCCTGTCCCAAAGACAACTTTCCAACGCCTTTCATCAATCAAATTATCGATGACTGTGCAGGCCACGAGGCTTTATCCTTCATGGACAGTTTCTCTGGCTATAACCAAATCCAAATCCACCCAGTCGATCAATACAAAATAACATTCACCACCCCTTGGGGTAATTTTGCATATTGTGTCATGCCTTTTGGCCTAAAAAATGCTGGTGCAACTTTCCAAGGGGCTATGACATACATTTTTCATGATCTAGCTCATATCATCCTTGCATACTTGGATGACCTCATAGCTTGATACAAAAAACACACTCAGCATCTTGATGATTTGCGAATCATCTTCCAAAGGTGTTTTTAGTACAACATCCGTTTGAACCCCCTTAAGTGTGTGTTCTGCGTCACTGTCGGGCGCCTCCTAGGATTCATCATTTCCCAATGCGGTATTACCGTGGATCCCCTCAAAGTCCAGGCCATCACAGAAATTCCACCCCTGCGGAATTTGCACCAACTCCAGAGCTTACAAGGAAAATCCAACTTTTTACGGCGATTTGTCCTAGACTATGCTACTCGAGCACATAGTTTCCTTCACTTATTACGCCATGACATGCCATTCCACTGGGATGAACATGCCCAAAAATCTTTCGACGATCTTAAAATGGCACTCTCCAACACCCCTTTAATTAGTTCACTTGACTATAATCATGACTATATCCTCTGCATATCATCATCAGCGATCTCAGTAGCAGGAGTTCTCGTTCAAATAGGAGATGATGATCATGCGCATGTTATTTACTACATTAGTAAAAACCTCTCAGGGCCACCTTTGAAGTATAATCACGAAGCGAAACTAGCCCTTGCAGTCATTCTCGTAATTCATAAACTATGCCATTACATTATGCTTCGCACAACCAAAGTCATAGCAGATTCCAACCCCATGCAATACTTGCTTAGTCGTCAGCAAATTAATGGTAAATTTTCCCGATGGATCGTTATCCTCCAGGAGTACGATCTCGAATTTTCAACACCCAAGAGCAAGAAATCTCTCGTCCTCGTCGAACTCATCACAACTATTAAGCCCTAATGTTGGCTCATTACACCTTAATTGGGGCATATTATATTAGTAATGCTATTTTATTTATGTCGGCTTTAGGCCATTAGTTGTAACTTAGATTAGTAATGTTATTTTAATTATGTCAGCTTTAGGCCATTATTTGTAATTATACCTCCTAGTCTCCTATATATACCAAGGAGACATTTTCATTTTGAATCATCTTGTACTTGAACATTTTAAGTGGGGTAAAAGGAGGTTGCCCCCTCGAAGAGGCTTATTATCTGAAATTATCTCAGTTTCAAGGCATTGAGTACTTTTCCTGATGTTTTTCCATGCTATATTGATGTTTGGTTCTTAACATATAGTATCAGAGCTCAAGGTCTTGGGGTTTCGCTGCTACATCTGAGACACCGTGGAATTTTTGATATAACTTTTTTTCTACAACGTTTCAGAAGGAACCTCTTGGAGGGTATTTAGAATACGGATCAAGGTACGTTGGGTTCAAAATTGAGCTCCTGAGGCCTTATACTTTCGGAGATACAACCTGTACAAGATAGGGTTCTGGAATCATCCTGAAATGCGTCATTGTGGAATTTTCTCTATAAACAAATTTCTGTAACGTTTCAGACCCTGAAATCTAGAGGAAATTTATAGAAATTAGTAAGGTATCTATGGTAAAAAGCTCATATTTTGGGTCATCTTAAATTTGTAGCTACACCTTGTGTAAGATAGGGTATCTGACTAGTCCTATTGACTAGTCTCAAGAAGGTGTTCTAGGTAAAACAATCATAACTTCTTGCTAGAGTACCCAAATTGAGTGGGACTGGTTGCATTGGATTGTGGACAGTCTATATTATTTTGGGTGCGAGGTTTAGAAGTTTATATCAATTATTTTGTGCGCGGCATGCTATACAAGTGAGATCTCTTGGAAAGACCAAAAATCGGCAAGTTGTGAGGAAGTTACTGTAAATTCCACTTGGTACATCCAATTTTGATCAGACCTATGGAATTACAGAGAAGAAATATCAGAGAACTACCTAAAAGAAAGTTTCATACCCAGAAAGGTCGAAAATTGGGAGATAGAACAGAATAAATATTGTCTAGCAGAACCACCTCAAAATCAAGATTCAAAAGTGATATTTGGCCAACATGCCACCAAAAAAGGGACCTTCTACACCAAATAAGCCTCCAGAAAATCCTAATTGGACTTTTGATGAAGGTGAAGAAATGCGTAGGGACATAAATAAACTACAAAAGAAGATGGATTCAATGGAATCTCAGTTGGATACTAAGATGGATTCAATGAAAGCTCAGTTGGATACTAAGATGGATTCAATGGAAGCTAAGTTGGATACTAAGATGGATTCAATGGAATCTAAGATGGATGGA
>ML789803.1:231856-242378 GCA_009831015.1 Picea engelmannii
CTTTTCAACCCCCCCCCCCTCATGTTGTTAAAGGCAGAAAGGTCGGGGGGGTCTGAAAAAGCCAGAGGACCATTGATTTGGGAAGTAATGGATGTCGTCAATGGAGACTTTTGCGGGAGTTAGTCACTACAAGAAAAAATGTCTTGTCTACATGCAAGCTTAGGATAAAAAATATACACCATGAAGCACCAAGCCTATATTTTTCAACTTTACATTATCATTTTATTTTCCTAAGCTAAAGTAACAAAATTTAATCAACTAGGGGTATATTTTGAAATCCCCTTTCAATTTTCTTGACACAAAAATCACCTAACCTATCTCCTAACCTAGTTATCTAATACATTAATCCAACTTAGAATCTTCGATTAATTATTACTCTAACCTAACTACTTTGGCCAAGATTAAACAGTTTGACCAAACTTATTCTCTAACCTATCAACAACAAATTTAAAAAGGTTGATCATGATTAGACAATATGATTCAAACTAATTTTATTTTGATGGGGTTTTATTGTTTTTCTCTTGTTTCTATTTTTTCTTTTATTTTTCTTTCTTTCTTTCTTTCTTTCTTCCTTTTGTACCCTCTTTTCATTTTTTCTATTTTTCTATTTTTCCTTTTGGAAATCATTTGCAGAACGAAATATTATTTACAATGAAAAATGACTGCAAGAAGAAATTTCAATCACCAGGTGATACTATGAAATATAGGGTTATAAGAGTGGCTCCACTTGGGGATGGTGCTCTCCTTGTGAGATGCCAAGAACTAGCCACCAGTTTCCTTGAATCATCTTCTCTAGTACTTTCTGCATTTGATTATATTTATTGTAGATGTAAATCTGGTGACAACTGATCAGGGGCTTAGGGCCTTCTCTTCGAGCTTCAACCTCATATATAAGTCACCCACTCATGCCAAAAAAATTAAAATGGTATTTACAATTAACTGGGTGAGGAATGATTTTATTCCAGTGAAAAATAGTGCTTGAGCACTCTGCCACTGATAGGTCCTCCTGGCATATCTACTCCATCCATGTCCTTGATCAAGAACACATTTCTTCCTCTATAAGCATGGATTATGTATGGACCTTTCCATAAATTCTCAATTTTTCCATGCTTGCCCTTCTCTTCATTCCTTGAATCCCATTTCAGTACTTTGTCTCCTATCTAGAAGTCATCAACCTTGGTTCTTCTATCATAGATCTTCTTGATATTTTCCTGGATCCCTTGAGTTTGGTTATAGACCTCTTCTTTGGACTTCTGCAGCTGTATGGTCTAATTAATTATCCTCTGTATGTCATTTGGTTCTACTTGTACTTCCTACAGTATTTTCATGACTGGGACACCTAAAGAAGTGGGAAAACAACATCCATTCCATAAACCAACTGGTATGGGGACATGCCAAATCATCTCTTAGTAGTAAGTCTGTCTTCCCATGATGCATTGACCATCTTGTTGTGCCATGAATTTTTATTTTCTTGCAACAAATTTTTGATGATATTGACCAAAATCTTGTTTGAAGACTCCACTAATCCATTTCCCTGAGGGTAATAGGTAGTAGAGTGTCCTAGGGTGATCTGATATTTGCTACAAAACTCCACCATCTTCTTTGATTTGAATGTTGTTGCATTGTCAGTGATGATTTTTCTGGGACATCCAAATCTTGAAAGAATGTTAGTTTCCAAAAACTTATTGATCACAACATTAGTGGCTTGCCTTGTAGGTACAACTTCAATCCACTCGGTAAAATAGTCACTGGCTATGAGAGTCCATTTGTGATGGCCTGATGATGATGGATGGATTTCTCCAATGAAATCCAAACCCCATTGTTGAAAAGGAGTTTCAACTGATATTGGTTTCAAGGGCAAAGGCAATGGTTTCCTTTTTCCTTCAAATATTTGACAGTTATGACAGGAGGTCACTTTCTTGTGGACATATGCAAATAAGGTCAGCTAGTAAAAACCAACTCTTAGAATTCTGTTGGTAGTGGTCTTCTAGTTCAAGTTTCCACCAAAATATCCTTCATGAAATTACTGCAAAGCTTTATCTGCCTCATCTTTCAATAAACAGTTTAGTAAAATCCCTCCAACATCTTTCCAATACAAATTTCCATTTAAAATACAACACTTGATAGCTTTGAGTTTAAGAAATATAGATTTAGTCTTGGTTAAATGAAGAGGAGCTTGTAAATGATTTAAAACAAAAATCAGGTCTGCATACCAAGGAGAGGTTGAAAAAACCTCTTTAACTTGTGGAGTCACCTGCTCTTCTTGTTCATCCACTGCAGCTAGAAAATTTATATCCAAAGCATGAAAAATGGACTCATCCATTAATTTACCTAATCCCTAACCCTTAATGAGCTTGGTTGGTTTGATCTCAATATCATATTCAAGGATAACAACAATCCATTTATCCCTTTTTCCATCAGGACTATCCTGGGTCAAAATATCTTTCAACAGAGAATTTGGGACATAAGCAATTATATGTGAATGGAGAATATAAACTCTGAAATATTTGATTGCTTTTACCAAAGAAAAAACTTGCTTTTCCATGATATTGTAATTCAATGCAACATCTCTCAAGGATTTACCAAAGAATGAAATAGGTTGTTCATGAACTTCAATGTTCTTCTGCAAGAGAACTGCTGCAATAGTATGCTCAGAGGAAAAACAGAATAGGAGGAAATATTTTTTGAAATCGGGGTTGATAAGCACAGGGGATTGTGTTAAGGCTTGTTTTACCTGATAAAATGAATGTTTTTCTTCTATGGTCCAATTTTTTTTTTTTCTTTTTTCAACATATTTGTTATATTTCTTAGAAGTTCTGCCAAGTTAGGGATAAATCTTCTTAGAAAGTTTATTTTGCCAATGAAAGATTGTAATTCTTTTATTTTTATGGGATGATCTAATTTTTGAATGGCGTCAATTCTTCTAGGATCAATTTTAATTCCATCCTTTGATATGATATTTCCTAACAATTTACCTTCTTCTAGACAAAACAATGTTTTCTTTGGATTAAGGGAAATTCCAAATCTCCTGCATTTTTCAAAAAATCTTCTCAGGTGGAGCAAGTGTTCTTCATATGTTTTTGAAAAATATCATTTAGGTATATAACAATGGATATTCCAATTTCATCCACAAAAGAAATATCCATTGTTCTTTGAAATGTAGCCCCAACACTCATTAAACTAAAAGGCATTTTCACATACATGAAAGTTCCCCAAGGTGTATTAAATGTTTTTTTTCTTGATCATAAGTGTGGACTAAAACTTGATTGTAACCGGAAAAACCATCTAACAAAGAAATTCTACTGGACCCAACTACCTTCTATAAAATATGGTCCATTTTGGGCAAGGGGTAGTTGTCTTTGAGGGAGAATTTATTAAGGTTTATAAAATCAATGCACAGTCTGATTTCACCACTCTTCTTCTTGGTTGGAACTAAATTTGATACCCATTTAGAAAATCTTAATGGGACAATGATTTTAGCATCATACATCTTTTTTATTTCTTTTTCAATTAGAGGCATCAACTTTGGGTTAATCCTCCTAAGTTTTTGTTTAAAAGGATTTTGGTCTTCTTTTATGAGAATTTTATGATGTATAATGCTAGTGTCATAAGATTCCAGATCTCCATAGATCCATGCAAAAAAATCTATAAATTCTTTGAATAATTCTATATATTTATGTTTTTGAGCAGGAGGTAAAGATTTAGACAGTTTAATCATCTTTGGTTCTTTTTCAGTTCCTATGTTGCATTCTTCAACTTCCTTTCCAGTAGGTTCAATTTTAGTTTTTTTGGCCACATCATCAAAATCAAACAACTCTTCCAAAGGGACTAACCCTCCAGGCAGAATATTATCTTTCAATTACAAAATGTCCAGATCTTCTTGTTTTTGATTTATTTATTCTAAACCTATATTATCTACATATCATTTTTCATCATCACTATCAACATCTATGTTGGCACATTCAAATTCATTCTTTGATTGCAAGAAATTTTCAATTTGTTCATCATTTCCAAAAACTTGCCAATACCTAATGTTGTCCGGGACAACAGGTTTGCATTTCACTTCAACTATGTATTGGTGATTAGGATGAAATGGTATCTTAAAAGTAGTTGTTGAGGTAGCTAGACCATTAGCAAGAATGTTTTGGTCTCTAGGAATGGCTAGCAAATCATATTCAGTAAAGCACTGCAGAAAATCTAGGACAACATTTCTGTAGGCTCTCAATCTTGGGTGTTTACTAGAGTATTCACCTTTTATATGTTTTATTATCAGTTCAGAATCACCCCTAATTGAAATTCTCTTAGCACCAAGCTTCTTTAAAAGTTGCAAACCTAGTATTAAGGCTTCATATTCAGCTATATTGTTGGTACACTGAAAATTCAACTTGTAGGAATGACTTTTTGTATGATTTGTTTTTGAATTAGAAACCCACACACCAGCTCCTGATCCTTCCTTACTAACAACACCATCAAATTCTAAACTCTACAAAGGTTCCTTTTTTTTATCAGATTCCAACATTATTGTTTCATTTTCTTCAAAAGTTGTTTTGTCTTCCTCCATGTTATAAACATCATTTTATAAATTGGAAATATGTCTCTCCATATCTCCATCATTATACAAAATAAAAGAATCAAGGTCTGAATGAACAAAATATAAGGTATAATTGTGTGGTTTATTTTGAATATTGACCATGTATTTCATCAGTGTCTCCCTATATAATCTCCTATGTTGACCAAATAATGGGATGGTGGCATAATACATGTCCACTTGAACGATACCTTTTAACTTGGCTCCCCATGAGCAAGACAGTAACATGCCATATTTATGGGGTATGTCTACAACAACCTTGTCCATTACCATACTCTTGGATGGGATTTGTGCTAAAGTAACACAAAAATATTTAATAAGACCTATGCATTTTACTTTACTTGAATCAAAAGAATATAAATCATTATATGGTCTAGTGATATAAAGTCCTAATTTTTCCATAACAACCTTAGGCATAAGGTTGTGGGAAGCACCAGAGTCCAACATGGCATTGTGCAAAGTTTTGTCATGAATGTTTAAACTAATGTAAAAAGGAGGAATAACACCACTTTCAGATTTTCCATCAACTTCAGGCCCAAATAATAATTATGGTTGATCATTAACAATATTTGTTGTATATATACCTGCCTCTATGTTCAGATATTTTATCACTTGTGATTTGTAAGCATTCTTATTCATTAACTTTGTTAGAGGATTGTGTATCTTGAGTTTTTCCAATTCATTGTCCAAGTTGAATGAGGTTTGAGTTTTATTTTGGTTAGGGAAATATGATTTCTCAACAACATTCTTCTGTGAAGTATCTTTAGGCTAGCTAGTGGAGGGGACATCAGTTTGAGTTGTTTTTCAGATGTTCTTTTGGTTGGGACCTCTGAGTTTTTCTTAGGGGGGCTATCAGGAACTTTCTTGATAGGTGTATCAGATGTCTTTCTAAAGTCAGAAGTTTTCTTAGATGGATTATCATTAGACTTCTTACTTCTTAGGTTATAATGTCTATGAACTTCCATAATTTCATTTTCAAAATATTGTTGATCTGATTCTCCTCATCAACTTCAGTTTGTGAAAGAAGGAAAAGGTCATGTTCTTCTTGGGTAAGAAAAATAGAATCATTATCATTTATTCCCATTAAATTAATGTGAACATCATCAAGTCCCTCAATTGTTTCTTCCCCTTCATCAACATAATTTTCTTGAAAAGGAGGCCTAATTTGTTGATCTGGGCCTCTTTGTTTTCTTTGTTCTCTCGGTTCTCTTTGTCTGATTTGGGGTTGATTTCTCCTAAAATTAGGATTTTAGATTTGGGGACCAGGTTGATTTTTTCTTGGTGGAATCCTATCAGTGATGTATAATCTTTCCATCGTCCTTTTCATGGTTATGACTAAGGAGTCTATCTTATCATCAAAAAAAGAGGTAGATGGTTCATCTTTGATAGTTACTCTCCTCTATGTTCTTTGTCTAGCTCTCTTAGCTAACATATTTTCCTCTACACTCACAACACATATTTTCATTTCTTCCAAAGTTGCAGGTTTTCTTTATCTCAATTGATAAGACATGTCGACATCAAAACCATCAGGGAATTTGATTAAAGCTAAACCTTGAGGAGGTTTAATGTTTGTCAGAATTGCATTATAAATATTGTTAAATCTAGTGCAATAATATTGTACACTTTCCCCTTGATTTATTTTAATACTTTCATATTCAGATAAGATTTGAAGTGGATTTTTCTTAACTTCCCATCTATTGAGGAATAATTGGTGAAAGGTGGTAATGTCATTCAAGCTATAATTTGGTAAGGCTTTGAACCATTTCCTAACTTATCCATTTACGCTTTGGGAAAAAAATCTCATTTTGACATCGTCTTCATCAAATTCTTGAAGGTCAAAGAAGTCATTCATCTTGTCAACATGTTGTTGTGCTGTCATATTTCTAGTGCCATAAAATTGAGGAATCCTAGTTTGATACTCCTATGCCATATTGTGTAAGGGAGCAGCCAAAACGAGGGGAGTATATCTTGCTGCCATTATTGGTGTAGGAGGATAGATAGTAGGAACTCCTGTGATAGGCTAGATCATAACCTATAAAGTTGTTGGAGAAGTGGAGGAAGATATGGAAGAAGAAGGATTGGAAGATATAAGATAAACTAATTGAGGATTGATAGATGATGCAGAGATGGTCAGGGCAAAAATCTCAACAGACTATTGAATGTAGGCTTTATGCAAATCTTGATCAAATTATGATGCTAGATCTTGTAACTTCTCAAAATTTTGAAGGATTTGTTGATCAAGATCTGATCCAAGAGAGTGTCTTTCAGGTGTATTAGGTTGGAGGATAGCTTGATCTAAAACTATTTCATCTACAAAGCTATCATATTTGGTTCTGAATAGGCTATGCTCAAAAGGTAGATCAAACTAGATATCTTGTATTGTGACAAACTTCTCTAGGAGAGAGGTTTCCCTAGGATGAGGACTATTAATCCCTTGACTTTCTGCTGAACTTATTTTTCTGATCAATTTTTCAAGGTTATCTACTATTTTTACAGGTTCTGTATCAGGATGAGATCTGGTGTGAATTCTTTTTGGAGCCATAACTTAAACTTAAAGAACCTAACTAATTATTTAACAATTTTTGCAACCTATGAACATTTATCTCTTGAAATTTAGATCTTTGATTGTCCAGAAATAAAGTTTTCTTACTTAGGGAAGATAATTCATAAAGTTGGAAAATTTCTTTAGTTCCCCAGTATGGTCGCGACTATGTTATCACTCTGTAATTTCCATAGTTTATAGAAGAAAATATAGAGGTAACAACCAAACCACTTCGGAAGCTGGGATCTATCCTTGTCAGCTTCAGAGAGGTATCTCTCTATAAGAATTAGATTTGTTTGAGTTTAAAGTATTAGGATAGTTATGAAAGTTCAGTGTTTGTTTGTTTTGAAATATATGGCTGAAATAATGCTTGATTTTCCATTGGTATATGGGATCTGTACTTAAAGATAAGGATATGTTTAAGCTTTTTATAAGGTTTTCTCCACGGGGAAGGGTAGTAAAATTGTTGGATCTATTTAAATCAAATGAAATGAATAAGAGGAAAATAGGGGAAAATCCACTAAGTAGAAGAGAAACTAAGAATTCTTTTACTTAGTTTCAGATGAACAACATGAAGATCATTAAAAACCAGAGACAAAGTATAATGAAATAAATTTTGTTCTTTTAACTTTGTTTTAATTATTAGAATTGGAAACACATGCAATGATTACAGATAATAGAAAAAACAATTGACAAAGAGAGAAAGCACATCACCAACAACCTGACACAAGAATCCTGTGAATAAGCCTCTTTTATTACTGGTCGATCCTTTGAAAATTTACACAATAGCTCTTGGGTGCAAAAATCAACCCATAATACTTCAAAGAGAGAAGTATTTATATAACTATTTACAACAAATCTTGTCATAAATGATAAGGATATTATGGAGAAATATCTAACAAAATAGATCTCTAAATACAAAATGTAGGGATTTTGTAGATTTGCTTAGACCTTTGGTGTTGTTTTGGTGGAAGTGGTTGATGACTCATCTCTTTGACTTTGGTTGGTTGTTGCTCTATGTTGACTAGAACACAAAATCTATCTTTACTCAAGTAATGCACATAGATCTTCCCACCTCTTTTTACCTGGGATGGAAATCTTGAGTAATTTCCTATATATTTCATCCATTTCTGTGTATTTGGCAAAGGTAGTCTTAGTGATGAAGATATGCTTAATTTCATGTTGTATGCTTAAGTCAAACTGTAGTGTCTCTAGGAAATATTTACCACTAATGCTTCCCTGTATCCCTGCAAAATTTGAACTGTCTTTTGCCACTATGTTAATTTTTTGTTTATAATCGGGCAGAGTGATCAATTTGTCATTTATTACTAACAATCCAAGAAGCCCTTTATTGTATAGAAACTCACTAAAAAACCTCTGCACACCTATGTCCATCACTTGATATTTTTCTTCCAGCTACAACATTATGCCTTTCTTGTTCAAAACCTTCTTGATCTCAAGGATGGTTTATGCCCTGTCCTCAATCTCTAGTTCTTCTAACTCCTTTTTGTTTTTGGAGTTTAGAAATCTGATAAGTTAAGTGGCCTCTATGGGCCTTTCTCCCAATTCTTCCTTGATGATTTCAATTAATCCCCCATCTTTCTATACTAATTCATGTTGCTAAAAAATGATCTGTATTGACAACCAAATTTCTGACATGGATTTTCTTATATCTATCCATATGTTTTCCTTAGCTTGGGCTAAGGTATTTTCCATGGTAGACTCTTTCCCTACTTGTTGTAACTATTGACTGAGTCTTTTAGATTTATGCATCTCTGCCTGGTGACTAGACTGGACCATTGATTTCAATTCCTTCAATGTTTTTACCTCTTCCTATAATTTTATGATTTCTTCCCCTTGTATGGAAATATCTTCCATGGATTTTACAAGTTTGTCAGATGCATATGAAACTTGTACTGGGATTGCTGATGGGATTGTTGATGGAATTTCTATTGATGTGGACCCTTCTATTGTTTTGATTCATGTCAGAGGGGCTGCCTCCAGTGAGATCATGGACATTTGCACATTTTTCTCCTTTTCTTTTATCCATTTTTCCATTTATGCTTCCATTTCTCTTATTTGTGCATTTTTCTCCATGATTAACTTTAACATTTCTTATTTGTGGCCTTTAGTCTCAGCCACTTCTCTGGCTTGTGAATATTTTGTAGATGGAATCTTTAGTTGTTTTCTAAGATATTCTATATCAGCATTCTTCTTTTTTAACAACTCCTCTGATGCCTTGACATTTGTTGGGTCATACCCAATCTTCAACACCAATTCTTCTAATGATTTTATTTTGTTGTCCTTGGCCAAAGAAGAGATCTTCTCCACCTTTAATTGGGATTGGATATTGTTTAAGGATACTTGCAACTTGGAAGTAGTCATTGAGGTGTGTGTCAAAGTTGAGAATATCAGTTCTCCTAACTGCCTATGCATATCCATCTGGTCCACTGGATGGACATCCTTTACATCAAATTCAAAGGCAATATTATTATAGTCTGCAACTATTTTAGGATGGGAACTTATTCTTGTAAGAATTCCATTTTCATTCTTCCTCTTATGTTTCAAAATCTGACAACAGTCTTTGTTGAGCAGTGGAGGTATGCTTCCAAAATTGAGCATAGGTATTGCTATTGAGTAGCTCATTATTTTTCTTGATCTATTTATATTTGTCAAAAATATTTGACTCTTTTTTCCCATGAGCTAATTCAACTGTCAGAGTAATGTCTGGGTTTCTTTGAGATGTTGGTGATGATGGAGAAATTGTAACCAAACTGTCTGAATGGGTTTAAGAGTGTGGTCCCTCCAAGACTATGGTGGGCTGCATTTCTCCCTCCTTGAGAAAATATGTTGTATGACTAGTTTTGGCCCTCTTTCTGTAAACCTGGGAATCCTCAGCTGATAGCTTTGTGACTGAAGGAGAAACCTCCTTCCTTCATCTCTTATCTTCTTTCTTTTGGGGTGTATTAGTCTGTGAAGTGGTTACAGAGATAGGCTTCCCCCTTGGTTCTTGCAATGTGTTCTCCTGCCACTCTATCTAGTTCATGTGTCTTTCCACCTCTAGCTTATGTGTGTGAACATAAGGAGTGCTCCTCTATTTGACTCTGAGTTCAGAGATGACACCAAATGGGTCATATTCCCAAGAGAAACTCAGAGGAAAACTCATTTGTTTCAAGAGACTATCTTCTTCTTCTCCTATTGATATGTTGTTGCAAATGAAAAGTCTAACCTGGGTTTTGATTTTGAGCTAGGTGTAATGCCCCATATTTTGACCTTAGGTAGTTAGAACATTGTTGTTTAACCAATCTTGATAGTTCAAAGTTTAGCATTTGTTTGGAGTCAGTTAGACCTTGTTAGACATTGAGATATGTACCTCTAGGCCTATTTGTATG
>ML789803.1:244227-266384 GCA_009831015.1 Picea engelmannii
CCCCCCCCCCCCCCCCCCACCATTAAAGGTAGAAAGGTTGGCGGGGTCCGAAAAATCCTGAGGACCGTTGATCTGGGAAGTAATGGATTCCACCGATGGAGACTTGTGAGGGAGTTAGTCACTACAAGACAAAATGTCTTGTCAGCTTGTAAACTTAGGATAAAAAATATGCACCATGAAGCGCCAAGCCTATATTTTTCAACTTTACATTATCATTTTATTTTCCTAAGCTAAAGTAACCAAATTTAATCAACTAGCGATATATTTTGAAATCCCCTTTCAATTTTCTTGAGACAAAAATCACCTAACCTGTCTCCTAACCTAGGCATCTAATGCATTAATCCATCTTAGACTCTTCTATTAATTATTACTCTAACCTAACTACTTTGGCCAAGATTAAACAGTTTGACCAAGCTTATTCTCTAACCTATCAACAACAAATTTAAAAAGTTTGATCATGATTAGACAGTATGATTCAAACTAATTTTATTTTGATGGGGTTTTATTGTTTTTCTCTTGTTTCTATTTTTTCTTTTCTTTTATTTTTCTTTTCGTTTTATTGCTTTCTTTCTTTCTTTCTTTTATACCCTCTTTTCATTTTTTCTATTTTTCTCTTTTTCTTTTTGGAAATCATTTGTAGAATGAAATATTATTTACAATGAAAAATGACTGCAGGAAGAAATTTCAATCACCAGGTGATACTATGAAATATAGGGTTATAAAAAATTCCATGTCCACTCTCCTCCCAGATTTGATCCACCAGTGATTGAAGGGATAAAAAATGCAACATTGTTAACTCCACAATAGGGAAGTCAAGAGTGCTAGAATAGGGGTTCACCATCCCTACCTAGATTGAGCACTATGTGGAAAAGAACTCTTAAACACATTCGGGTCGATGAAAGTGCTCTAGCATCACTTGAAGGTAAGTTACCTAACCGTACTATTCATTATCATTCTTATAAAAGCATTAAAGAATATTTTGAACCAAAATCCAATGATGCTAAATGTCAATTATTTTTTGTTGTGTTAAAATATAGAATTTTGACTGTTGTTAGGAGAATTTTAGGCATTAAAACAGTCAAAAGTTTAGAAAAAAGTCATTGTATTGTTATAAACCTTGTAGATGAATTTCAAAGAATTGGTAAGAAATCTCGTTTTAAATGCCGCAATGCAGCTCGACGTGTCTTGTCACAATCAATTGTTAGCGAGATCACAAGAAAACATCGTTTGCTACAACAAACCTCACACCTCATGAAATGAAATGTCAAAACCCTTAGAAAGTATTCTCATAGATGAAATAGCCTTGACACAGGTGGCCCAATAGATTTGTGTGCCTTCAATGGTAGGCTACCTTGTTTTGACATGAAGTTAATTGGAGCGGTTAAGGGACTAGTACCAGATTTATGGCATGAGAACACTAGGCCTTCTTCCAACCAAAAATATGTACTAAAATTGAGAAAGGGATCTAGGGACCATGAACCCAATATTAAACACTTTCTTGAAATTACATAGACAAAATTGTATGATAGATTTAGGGAAGTACATAGTGCACTTAACTTGGGCCAAAGATCTTTCCATAAATGAAATCCTTGGTATGTTTGAATAAACAAATTCATAACACATTTTTTTGTAGATATCACACTGATTATGGTTATTATTATGACACACACACACACACACACATATAGTTTTCATGTTTTTCATAACACCCTTTTGTAGGAATGCTCAGTTATATTGTCGTTGTCATCATCTAAAGACTTTATTCACAACATATTGTGTACAAAACTAGAGGGTTGTACATTTTAACAAAAATATTACTTATATGGAACATGTCCTAGGTGTGGTGGAATGGAATTACTGAGCAAGTGCATCCATGCAAGCGATGAGTATGAATTGGGGAGGAAGGAGGTTGTCTTGCAAATCTTTACATGCATCACATATGATATTGATGGAACTATTTGGAACTATTTTTAGTATGGTCATAGGGAAAAGGAGCATGATGGAATAGGTGCATGCATAAAAAGAGCATTATGCAGGACATAAATGAAGTTTACAACTACTTCCCTCATTTGAGATGCAAAATCCATTGCTGAATGGTGTTCTTCAGTAATGGGAGAGGGAAAAAGAACCTATGAAGACCAATCACACAGGAAAGGACATGTACATAGACATTTTTTGGAGGTGGTTGATGTATATTGATCACAGTGGTATGAATAAAAATTAATCTAGGGCACTCATGGATTCCATTCAGTTAGAACATCAAACAATACAATAGTTGAAATATGGATGAGAAAACTCTCTTGCTTATGTGGTCCATGTAGTAGTAATGAATGGGATGATTGTGAATCGAAAGAACAAGTTGATACATGGGATCATGTATCACTCCTCACTGCTCAACATATAACTATGGAATTATCCCAGTTGGAGGAGGACCAATCAAGTAATTTATTTGATTATGATCATGTCTGAGATCTCGTACTACCAGGTTCGTTGAAACTTTCTATTAAATTTTCAATAACTAACATCAATGTTTTATTCTTTGTTCATTTAGTGGACTCACATGTTCGCACTCCATTTTTTGTAGGGAAAATATACGCAGTGGTTTCCTCGAGATATAATTAATGGGGCATTGATTATTGGTTGGCACATTTATTAGAGGGAAATCAGACCCTCATGCTATCAGTAATAGAATCTGAAGGCATTGAATTTTTTATTGGGTTGATGGTTATTAAAGGAGAATATCTGGCACATGATGAAAGAACATGGAAGAAAGGTGGTTATGTATTTAAATATTATAAACCAGGTCAATTCGTATACCACTTTATGAACTTGATTGTTGGTAAAAACCTCCAACTACAAACAATGCCAAGCAAGAACTCATCAAAGGTATGCTACTTCTTTCCTTACTATGAGCATGAGAAGTTAATGGAGACCATCAGTATTAGAAGTGGTCTCAATGGTCTACTTGAATGACCATAGATATGTAAAAGGAGTAATTGAAAAAATATTTCATATTTATGAATTGTTGAAAATTTTGCTTTATTTTATGGTTGTTATGGTGTCTTGTCTTGCTTCATTTAAATTCCATGCCTTATCATGACATTCCTTTCCTCACCATGCCTTCCCATGCCTTTCTTTTCCATGGTATGCCATTCCTTTCCTTGCCATGCCTTTCCTTCCCATGCCATGACTTGTATTTCTTTAACTTGCCATGACATGCCATGCCTTGCCTTTCTATGCCATGCCATTCCATTCCTTTCCTTGCCTTTCCTTTCCATGTCGTTCCTTCCTTTCCTTGCCATGCCTTTCCTTTCCATTCCTTGCCTTGCCTTGCCATGCCATGCCTTGCCTTGCCTTCGCATGTCATTCCATGCCATGTCATTCCTTTCCTTTCCTTACCTTGCCATGCTTTGCCTTCACTTGACTTACCTTGCCATGCTTTGCCTTCACTTGACTTACCTTGCCATGCCTTACCTTGCCTTGACTTTCCTTGCCTTCCCTTTCATTCAATGTCCTTACCTTGCCATGCCTTGCCTTCACTTTCCTTACCTTTCCTTACCTTACCTTCACTTTACATGCCTTGCCATGCCATGCCTTGCCTTGCATTCACTTTCCATGCCATGCCATTCCATGCATTTCCTTGTCACTGCATGTCATTCCTTTCCATTCCATTACATGCCTTGCCTTTCCTTTCCATGGCATGCCTTGCCTTTCCATGCCATCCCATTCCATGCCTCACCATTCCATGCCTTTTTTTTCCTTTCCATGCCTTTCCTTACCATGACATGCCATTCCTTGCCTTGCCATGCCTTGCCTTTCCTTTCCTTTCCATGCCTTTCCTTTCCTTCACATTCCATGCCATGCCATGCCTTTCCTTTCCTTTCCTTTCCTTACCTTTCCATGTCTTTAATTCACTTTACTTACCTTTCCATGCCTTACATTTATTTTCCTTTCCTTGACTTGCCTTTCCTTCACTTTCCTTACCTTGTCATGCCTTTCCTTCACTTGTCTTACCTTGCCTTACCTTGCATTTCCATGTCATTCCTTTCCTTTCCTTCACTTTCCAAGCCATGCCATGCTTTGACTTGCCTTTCCTTCACATGACATGTCATTCCATGCCTTTCCTTTCCTTTCCTTACCTTTCCATGCCTTTCCTTGCCTTGCCTTCACTTTACTTACGTTTCCATGCCTTTTATTCACTTGCCTTACCTTGCATTCACTTTCCATGGCATGCCTTGCCTTGCCATGCCATGCCTTGTATTTCCTTTCCATGCCATGCCATTCCTTTCCTTTCCTTTCCATGTATTTCCTTTCCTTTCCTTGCCAAGCCATGCCTTTCCTTGCCATGTGCTATAGTAATTTTTTCCACAATCCATGCATCTTGATTTGATGGCATTCCATTTCCCTCTATAGACTCATATTACCCCATTTTTTTCACTCCAGAGATAAAAATACAATTTTTTGTCCATATACGTGGGTCATAGTTAGACAACTCATGTATACATAGGTTGCTCCATTACAACCTGCGTACATTGTGTTTTTTGCCCAAAAAAAAAAATATGTCAGGTTTCCATGCCATGTCACGCGATCCATGATCCTTGATATTCCATATATTGGAAGCACTCTGAATAAACCCTTCAATTACATTTGGAAGATATAAATTGAGCCATATACAAGCCTTGAACACACACCATAGAGAGAAAAGACACTTTGGAGAAATTTCACTTCATATTGAGTCTGCATCGCTTTTTCCTTGAAAGTATGAACTCTTTGTGTTCATCCCCCAAGTTGTTCCTATCTTGATAGGGAGAACCTAATTGACTCCTACTAATTGTGAGCTTTCCTTTGTGGAGGATTGAATTGGTGAAGGCCCAGCTGGAGGGACTTAGTTTCTCGGTTCTGATATGTGCCATTACAGAATTTTGTCACCTATGTACTTCTTTTGATTACATCAATATAAATACATTTTTCTCGTCCAATTATATGTTGTAAATATTTACATTACTTTCCATGGGCATATTTGTTATACATTTTAATGGATTATGCTAGTTTATATGCTAACTTTCTATATGATTTATATATGCTTGTGTATCTTGCTTGTTGAGGACAAGTTGCAGGCATCAAGCTTTCAATCGTGAGCTCAGTTGAGCTCTTCTTTGGACGTCCATATGAGGTAGGCTCTTAGCCTTATCTTGTTATGATTTCCATTTATCTAGCATACTTGAGTTTCGAGTTGATTTATGGGTGTCGTTCCATCTGTTGTGATTTACCCCTTTCCATAGATATTTTCCTCGTAACACTATGTTATGTCATGCATTGCCTTGCATTCACTTTCCATGCCATGCCATGTCATGCATTGTCTTGCACTGCCTTTTCATGCCATGAGTTTCCTTGCCATGCCATGCCTTGTCTTTTCTTGCCATTCCTTACCTTGCCATGCCATGTCATACCTTGCCTTTCCTTTCCATGGCATTCCATGGATTTCCTTTCCTTTCTAAGACATGCTTGTCCATGCCATGCCTTTCCTTTCCATGCCATTCCATTCCTTTCCATTCCATGCCATGCCACGCCATGCCATGAAATTCCATGCCTTTCCTTGCCATGCCATTCCTTACTTTTCATTACCATGCCATGTCTTTCCTTGCCTTGCCAAGCTATGTCTTTCCTTTCCTTTCCATGCCATGACATGTCTTGCCTTGCCTTCACGTTCCATGCCATGCCATGCCATGTGTTTCATTTCGATGCATTTCCTAACAAGGTGTTAAAATGACAAACATATATAATAAGCATTGAGAAAAACCTTAGTGTCAGAGATCCTCCAACAAACGGTTTTTTGATCAATGGAATGACAATGAAAGGGCCCCACTAGTTGAAACTTGATGCCTCGGATCTAAAGAAACCGATGGCTCATCCACCCGAGTCCCAGTTTGAGTTTTATTGCAAGTTGCAACTCGCCTCCTCAATCCATTCAAGGACAATTCGACACTTTGGTCCAGGGGCATAAAATCAAAACTGAGCAGCATAACGGAGTTATGTAATCTCCCACACATTTTTTCGAAGGCCCATGTGACTACAATACCCACAATTTCCCAACACAGTGTTCTTGAAAATCGACCTCTCGTTCAAAAATCACACTATGCCTCATTAAGGAAAACCCTAGTGCCGAAGATCCTCCAACAAACGGTTTTCCGGTCAACAGAATGACAACGGATGGGCCCCACTAACTGAAAATCGATGCCCCTAATCCAATGAAACCGACGAATCATCCATCAAAGTCATGGTTTGAGTTTTATCGCGAGTTGTAACTCACCTCCTCAAGCCATTCAGGGACATGTCGACACTTTGGTCTAGGGGCATAAAATCCAAACTGAGCAGCATTATAGAGTTTCACAAGCTCTCGCATGTCTAGTTTGTTGAGGCCCATGTGACTACACTACCCACAATAATTGACCTCTCATTTAGAAATTTCACTATGCCTCATTGAGAAAACCCTAGCGTATTAGATCCTCCAACAAATAGTTTTTCGGTCAATGGAATGACAACGGATGGTCCCCACTAGCTAAAACTCGGTGCCTCAAATCCAATGCAACCGACAGTTCATCCAACCGAGTCTTGGTTTGAGTTTTATCATGAGTTGCAACTTTCTTCCTCAAGCCATTCAGAGACATGTCGACACTTTTATCCAAGGGAATAAAATCCAAACCGATACGCATAACGAAGTTTTGTAATCTCTCACACGTCTATTTTTCCAAGGCCCATGTGACTCCACTACCCACAATTTCCCAGCACAATTTTCTTGAAAATGGACCTCTAGTTTAGAAACTGCAATATGTCTCATTGAGAAAAACCCTAGTGTGGGAGATCCTCCAAAAAATGGTTTTTCAGTCAACGGAATGACAACAGATGGGCCCCACTAGCTAAAAATCGGTGCCCCAAATCCAATGCAACCAACAGTTCATCCATATGAGTCCTGGTTTGAGTTTTATCGTGAGTTGAAACTCACCTCCTCAATCCATTCAGGGACATCTTGACACTTTGGTCCAAGGGCATAAAATCCAAACCGATCAACATAACAGAGTTCCGTAAGCTCCCACACATCTTTTTTGACAAGGCCCATGTGAATACACTACCCACAATTTCATAACACAATGTTCTTTAAAAACAACCTCTCGTTCATAAATTGCACTATGCCTCATTGAGGAAAACCCTAGTGCCGAAGATCCTCCAAAAAATTGTTTTTTGGTCAACAAAATGACAACGGATGGGCCCCGCTAGTTGAAACTTGGTGCTCCAAATTCAATGCAACCGAAAGTTCATCCATCCAAGTCTTGGTTTGAGTTTTATCGTGAGTTTCAACTCGCCTCCTTAAGCCACTCAGGGACATGGAAAATCACGACAAGGCAATGTCTTGGGATAGGTCTAGGTCTAGGTATGGAAATGCAAAGAAAGACAAAGCTAGGGAAGGCAAGGAAAGCTAGGGAAAGACACGACAAGACTAAGAAAAGATAGACATGACAAGGCAAGGAAAGGTCTAGGCCTAGGTCTAGGTCTAGGTAAATCCTATTAGTTATGATAATCCATGTTTCACAACTATAAAAATACCTTAGATATATGAATAAAAAGAGTTTACGTTATGACATTGAAATTCTCATGAAAGTATTTTTATCTAAGATATATGGGATAACAATTTGTAGAATTACATGGTTAATTAATCCTTTGATTGTAATTTTTACATATTGAAGTTATTCATTTAGTATAAGCATTATTTTTTTTAGGAAAAAAATAAGGTATGATACATTGATGTCATTATTTTTTTATTAAATTAACTTAATGAATGTCTTTGCATGCCATGCCATTTCATGCCTTTCCAAGCCATAGAATGGCATGGAATAGCAAGGAAAGACATGGCTTGGCAAGGCAAGGCAAGGCATGGAAAGGCAAGGAAAGGATTGGCGTGGAAAGGCATGGAAAGGCAAGGCAAGGCAAGGCATGGCATGGAAAGGAAAGGAATGGCATGGCATGGCATGGAAAGTGAAGGCAAGTAAAGTCATGCCATGAAGTAAAGGCACGGCAAGGCAAGGCATGGCATGGCATGGCAAGGCAAGGCATGGCAAGGAAAGGCATGACAAGACATGGAATGGCATGGAAATGCATGGCAAGGAATGGCTTGGCAAGGCAAGGCAAGGCAAGGCAAGGCATGGCATGGAAAGGAAAGGCAAATCATATCATGGAATGGCATGGTAAGGCAATGCAAGACAAGGAATGCATGGCATGGAAAGACAAGGCATGGATTGACAAGGCATGGCTTGGAAAGGCAAGGAAAGGCATGGCAAGGCAAGGCAAGGCATAGCATGGCATGGCATGGCAAGGAAAGGCATGGCATGTAATGGCATGGCAAGTGAAGGAATGGAAATTCATGGAATGGCAAGGAAAGGAATTGTAAGGCAAGGCATGGCATGGAATGGAAAGGTAAGGCAAGGAAATACATGGAAAATAAATGCATGGCATGGCATGGGATGGAAAGGTATGGCATGGCATGGCATGGAAAGGCATGGAAAGGCATGGCTTGGCAAGGCAAGGAAAGGCATGGCATGGCATGGAAAGGCATGGAAAGGCATGGCTTGGCAAGGCAAGGAAAGGAATGGCATGGCATTCCATGGTAAGGTAAGATGAGGCAAGGCATGGCATGACATGGCATGGCATGGCATGGCAAGGAAAGGCAAGCCGTGGCATGGCATGGCATGACAAGGCTCAACATTTCCTTCACTTGTATTTCCATATCTTTCCATTGCACGTATTTCCTTTCCATGTCATTCCTTTCCTTTCCATGCCATGCCATGTCATTACATGCATTTCCTTTCCTTTCCATGCCATGCCATGCCTTGCCATACCATGTGTTTCCTTTCCATTCCATGCCTTGGATTTCTTTACCAAGCCATGCCTTTCCTTGGCATGCCTTGCCTTGGCATTCCATGCCTTTCCATGCCATGTCATGCCTTTCCTTGGCATGCCATGCCATGCCTTGCCTTGGAATACCATGTCATACCTTGTCAAGCCATGGAATGGCAAGGCAAAGAAATGCATGGCAAGACAAGGAAAGACATGGTATGGCATGGAATGACAAGGCAAGACATGGCATGGTGTGGCATGGCAAGTGAAGGAAAGGAAAGTCATGGCATGGGAAGGCAAGGCATGGCAAGGCAAGGCATGGCATGGCATGGAAATGCATGGCAAGGAAAGACATGGCATGACATGGAATGGAAAGGCATGGCAAGGCATGGAAAGGAATGTCTTAGCAATTCAAGGCAAGGCATGGCTTGCCAAGGCAAGGAAAGGTAGGGAATGGAATGGAATAGAAAGAAAAGGCTTGGAAAGGCAAGGAAAGGCATGGAAAATAATGTCAAATCATGGCATGGCATAGCAAGGAAATGAAAGACAAGACATAACATGGAATGACATCACAAGTGAATGGAAGGTAAGGTATGGCATGGAAAGGCAAGGCATGGCATGGCATGGCAAGGAAATGCTCGTCTTAGAAAGACAAGACAAGGCAAGGTGTAGGTATAGATCATTGATTTACCTCGTAAGTTCTCTTTCTAAGTCGTTGATGGTTATTTCTTGAATGTATTAAATAAATGTTTTATCAAAGTGGTGATACCGCATGTTATCTTGTATTCTTCTTGAATTAACCTTGTATTGAAACCCTCAATTTCATTGCTAGATTAGGAATTGCCCTCGATTTCCATCCTTGTTAACTTGACGTCTAGGGTTTAATTGTCATCTTTCACCCTTAGAATACACCTTGACACCTTTTATTACATTTCTGTCATAATTTTCAGCCCTTTAGGGCTTGATGTCTTGAATATTCTAGGGTTGTTATGTGCCATCTACCATTTCAACAAGCATTTGTTATCTAAACCCTAGTTTAGGCTACATTTTCATCCCCCTTTCATTGCATGATTACTTGTTTTAAGGGATGTTATATTTTTCTTGTTGTAACTTAGTTAATATCATTTATTGTCTTGGTGAGGCATGACAATTGCATGGCAATGGGATGCAATGGCATGGAATGAAAATGCATGGAAATGGCATGTCATGGAATGGATTGGCAAGGCATGGAAATGGCATGGCATGGAAAAACATGGAAATGGCATGGCAAGTGAAGGCAAGGCAAGGCTTGGCATAGAAAGGAAAGGCATGGCATGGCATGGAAAGGCAAGGCAAGGTCTAGGTCTAGGTCTAAGTCATTATTTCAAGTTTTATGAATGGTTATTTCTTGAATGTATTAAATAAATGTTTTATCAAAGTGGTGATATTGCATGTTATCTTGTATTCTTCTTGAATTAACCTTGTCTTGAAACCCTCAATTTCGTGGTTAGATTAGGACTTACCCTCAATTTCCATCCTTGTTAGCTTGAAATATAGGGTTTAGTTGTTATCTTTCACCCTTAGAATACACCTTGACACCTTTTATTATATTTATGTCATATTTTTCATCCCTTTGGGGCTTGATGTCTTGAATATTATAGGATTGTTATGTGCCATATTGCATTTCAGCAAGCATTTGTTATCTAAAACCTAGTTTAGGCTTGCATTTTCATCCCCCTTTCATTTAATGATTACTTGTTTTAATGGATGTTATATTTGTCCTGTTGTAACTTAGTTAATATCATGTATTGGCTTGGAAATGACATGGAAAAGCATGGCATGACAATGGGATGCAATGGCATGGAATGACAAGGCATGGCAATGGAATGGGAATGGAATGGAAATGGCATGGCATAGAATGGCTTGGAAAGGCATGGAAATGGCATGACATGGAAAGGCATGGAAATGGTGTGGAAAGTGAAGGAAAGGCAAGGCACAACATGGAAAGGAAAGGAATGGCATGGCATGGCAAGGAAAAGCATGGCTTGGCAAGGTAAGGTCTAGGTTTAGGTCTTAGTCTAGGTCATTATTTCAAATTTTTTGGATGGTTATTTCTTGAATGTATTAAATAAATGTTTTATAAACGAGGTGATATTGCGTTTTATCTTGTATTCTTATACAATCAACCTTGTCTTGAAACCCTCAATTTTTTGGTTAGATTAGGACTTACCCCCAATTTTCATCCTTGTTAGATTAACGTCTAAGGTTTAGTTGTCATCTTTCACCCTTAGAATACACCTTGACACCTTTTATTATATTTATGGAATATCGTTCATCGCTTTAGGGCTTGATGTCTTAAATATTCTAGGGTTGTTATGTGCCATCTTGCATTTCAACAAGAATTTGTTATCTAAACCCTAGTTTAGGCTTGCATTTTCATCCCCCTTTCATTTAATGATTACTTGTTTTAAGCGTTGTTATATTCGTCTTGTTGTAACTTAGTTAATATAATTTATTGGCTTGGAGAGGCATGGAAATGGCATGACATGACAATGGGATGAAATGGGGTGCATGGCAATATCATAGAAATGGGATTCAATGGCATGGCATGGCAATGGCCTGGCATGGAAATGGCCTGGAAATGGAATGGCATGTCATGGATTGGAATTGCATGGCAATGGCATGGCATGGAAAGGCATGGAAATGGTGTGGCAATGGCATGACATGGTAAGGAAAGGCATTCCATGGAATGGCATGGAAAGGCATGGCATGTAAACACAAGGAATGCACTGGAAAGTAAATGCATGACATGGAAAGGAAAGTCATGGCATGGAATGGCATGGAAAGGAAAGGAAATGGCATGGCATAACAATGGAAATGAATGGAAATTGCATGCAATGACATGTCATGGAAAGGAAGGAATGGAATGGCATGGCATGATAAGGAATGACATGGAAAGGAAAGACATGCAATGGCAAGAAAAGGCATGGAAATGGCATGGCATGGCTTGGAAAGGCATGGAAATGGCATGGCATTGAAAGGAATCACAATGGCGTGGAAATGGCATGGAAAGGCATGGCAATGGCATGGAATGGAAAGGCATGGAAATGGAATGGAAATGACATGGCATGGCAAGGCGTGGAAATGGCGTATAAATGGCATGGCATGGCATGTCATGGAAAGGAAATGCATGCCATGGAATGGCATGGAAAGACATGGTATGGCAAGGCATGGCATGGCAAGGCAAGGAATGCAATGGCAAGGAAAGGCATGACATGGAAAGGAAATGCATGGCAAGGCAAGGAAAGGCATGGCAAGGCAAAGCATGGAAAGGAAAGGCATGGCATGACTTGGAAAGGAAAGGCACGACATGGCATGGCATGGCATGGAAACTCAAGGAAAGGCAAGGTGTGGCATGACTTAGCAAATAATGCAAACTTTTTCACCTGCACTTAAAATGTCATAAACACTTCATTGGATGGAAAGGAACTTTGTGATATAAATTTAAGTCATATGTCCCTAGAAATATTTTTTTTTATTTATTGGGATGAGAAAGGTTTCTTTTTTTGTTAATTTTTTTTCATTGCAATCCACATTTTGATTTTACTTTTTCCTTGCATAATGTTATGGAAATTTATATTTATTGTTGTATATGTTAAAATGGGAATCTACATGAGAAGACATGGGAAGCTACATGAAAATGGCATGGCATGGCATGGCTTGGAAAGGCATGGCAATAACCTGGCAATCACATGGCAATCACATGGAAATGGAATGCCATGGCATGGCTTGGTAAGTCATAGCATTGGCATGGCATGGAAAGGCAATGGCATGGCATGGCAAGGCATGGAAATGGTATGGCAGGGAATGGAAATGGAAAGGCATGACAATGTCATTGAAATGGGATGCAATGGGGTGGAATGATAAGGTATGGAAATGACATGGCAATGCCATGGAAATGCATGCAAATGGAATGACAATGACATGGCTTGGCAAGGCATGAAAATCACATGGAAAGGAATGGAAATGGCATGGCATGGCATGAACAAGTTTGTGGGATTGGGTTTTGGAGGGTCCTTTGTCTCCTTGTGTGCTATAACCAAAAAATTGGGTAGGAATGTGTAGTAAAATCGCATAGATGGTGAAGGGAAAAAAATAATGGTTTCAATTCTCCCTGGAGGAATTTTGGTAGCATAGCATTACTTTCTATGGTGTGTCATGAAATGTAACCTCAAAACCATTATTTGTAGGTGGAAAATGATACTCGTTCTAAGATATAATTTCCATGTAAACTCTCTCATTGTACTGATAAAAATCAATAAGTTTAGTGGACATCATGGAAGAATGAATAAATGTTATTAATAATTGATGCATTTAACAAAATTTACATATACCCACTACACAACCTAAACAAACATGAGTGCATTAATGAGTCATTGACTAGTCTTTTTGGCATTTATGAATGGTTACACATAAATCAAATGATTTCATATATGTCATGCATAGAAAGAGAGGAATAATGTGTGTGCCCTAGAAAATGGTTAAATTATGGATTGAATCAACTAATAAACTAACAACTAGGCTTCTCAAAGGAATGTCAAGGGAAGGATAGGGTTTGAAGAGCCCAACTTGTAACAACCCGTGATAAGATATTGGTAGGTGCATGTACTTCATATTCTAAATATATATGAAGTGTTTGGGTTGTCCAAATGTTGTGTACTTGCATAATTGAATTTTAGCTTATGTCATCTTCATAATTGAGTAATTCTAGTACTAGTTATGGAGGTTAATTTGACATAACATTGAGCTAAGATTGTTCAGTGATTTACAATTATGTAGAAGATAAATGAGAAAATATATTTCTATAATAAAGTATTATAATATGTTATTTTTTAGGTCACAATATTTTCAAGTGATCACTATTTGAGGGTGGAATGTCATTGGATTTAGATGGAGATAATTCAAGAGGTAGTCCATATTTTTTGTTGTGAGTTAGAATATGGATATCCACAACATTCATGTAAATAATTCAGAAGGAATGATCTATCGATGATGTAGAGATACATGGTTGATTAACAAGAAATACTACTTGAGAACCATTAATTCCTTATGGATTTAGCACTTAGCAATATTTTCCAGCATAAGATATTCTTTAATGCGTAACAAAAGTATTTATAATCACTTTAGAAAAAAATCAAGGGATTAATGAACATAAAATTCATACACTTTTAAATTCAAAGACCTTGAAATCCATACATTCATCAACATAAAATGCAGAAACAATGTGATTCATAAAAAATGTAACATGAAATGTATGTGTGTGTGTGTGTATATATATATATTCAACATTGTCCAAATTGTACATCTTTTACTAAATGGAACCTCGTTCCCAATATACAAAGTGACATCAAGTGCCCTAACATAAAAATCATCCATATGGTGGCCTAGATACAAAATGACAATAGTTGGTCAATAATTGACCACTGCGGGCCTCTCCACCCTCAAGAGCATCCTGGAAATCTATATTTCTTCTCTTGCTTGAGGAAGCACCTTGAGTGGTTCTAGGCCTGGACATGCTTCAACGCTTTGGAGACTACACAAAGACAACATTTTTATAATTTTTTTTCCTCAATGGATTAATAGACATGTACAAAATGATACTTTGTAATTTAACCTAAGAAAAATCACCACATATGCTATTGCCAATTGTGAGGGTGTTGCCCTCCTCCATGACCCCAATCTCTTTGCGATGCCACCCTGCATCAATTATAAGGATCAAGTCAAGAAAATTAAACAAATATGCGTAAAATCAAATTCATGATACATAAAAAATTATCTTCAACACATTATCTCATCGTGAATATCTCAGGCCTCGATGGAAATTCGCTAGAAAATGGAGCACTAGGTTGTACAACCTTCTATGAGGAAACCTCTACTATGGCAGCCTCAGTGGATGGGGCCAATGGAAATGGTGGTGGGGATGGGTGGAATACAAGTACATCCACTATATATGGATGTGATGAAGAGGTGGCACTGATGGGTGGCCTGCGTGTGAATACAATGAGGATGCATGCAATAAGACAAATGTTGGGGGTGGGCTGCGATAGACTCTCATAGAATGTAGAAGTGATTGCAACTCCCTAGGCTTGCATAAAAGCAACCCAAAAGCAAGGCCGAGGTGCCTAGGGAATGCAATAGTACTATATCTAGCAAATATTTCCACAACGTGCATACATATTAACAATATTGAACTATTAGTACTAAATAGTAAAATTCAAAAACATAAACACAAAATATTTGAGAAATATATGATATTTAACTCTACATGTGGTACCTGTGATGCAGGTGACTTTTCCATCCCATATGGACATTCCCTGGCATTGCCTACTCCCAAATCTTGTAGAAACACAAGAACATTACAAATTTGAGGATGTCATAAAATAAAGAAATAACGATGGTGAATTTATCAAATGTGACACATACTTGTGTGTGGAGTGCATCCAATGAGTATGTTACCTCTACTGTTGCATCAGTGGTGGGGCTAGGCACTGATGCATCCATCGACGTAGAGGATCTACTACTTGGACGTAACAACTGCAAAACAACATACAATAAAAAATCTATATAAATACACATAATAAAAAATAAATATATAACAATAAAGAACATAGAGAGGGTTAAAATACTAACCTCCTCCATGAAGCTATGTTGTCCACTGGGCTCTATAGGCCCATAGCATGTCTTCCCATAACTCGAGCATCTATGAGGTTCACATGGACGACTATTATTTCCATGTGTAATTTCCTCACTATACTCTTTTGTGCAAGATGAAGCTTCAACCCCTCTATCAATGTCATTGGCAGACACCTCTTGCTGAGATAGTGCAACAAGGCTATTGTGTTTCACTAGGCTATGAGTCAATGATGAAATGATTAGTTGTACATGTTGTAAGCTCTCTGCAACAGAAGGATGTTGGGTAGGGCATCAGGCCTTTGCCTGGGGGGGTGATGAACTAACATGGTATTGCTCCTGTCATGTTCTCGGTCTTGTGTAGACCCTCGATCCACCCCATGGAAGTCACCCATGTCAAATTAGTTGACATTCTTACCCAAAATAATCTCAGCCCATAATTTTCTCAGAAAATATAAGGGCACCTCCCTGTTATTGCAGGGAGGTTTATCAAATACCATATACCACCTATCCATCCAATTTTGACTAATCTGAAGATGGAAACACCAGTGAATGGAGAGGTGTTTCTTGGTCAATGTTAGTCCTTCTCCATTTCTAGGATCCCTAAAAATATTCAATATTTGTTGTTTTGAAATGCTCAAGTCTTTGACTTGGTTTCTGTTCAAACCAGTGCTATAGTATTCATGCATTATTTCCCTATAATCAGAAATAAAGGTCAATTTCCCTTGGGCACTTGCAATGGAGGACTTCACAATGATGTCCAAAGAAGTGGTCAAGGAGACTTTGCTAGGCTCTCTAGTGTCCCTTAATTGTTCCTCAAGAGTTTTTAATATGACCAACCCCTCATCGATTTAATGGTTATATTGGGTGGTTGTGGTGGGTTGGGGTTTTGCTCTCCTTGGTTTTCTTCTGAGCGGTTAGTATTGTCTCCTAGTTCCATTTTATTATATAAGCTGCAATTTATTAAGCCATGGCATGTAAATTAAGTTGGTTTTTTAATTATAATAGAAAACTACAAATTTCTTTAATTTAGATTCTTGGGAGCAAAAGACTAAATTGGAAATGATTAAATTGAGAGCAAAATAAAATAAATACTGCTCATCTCTAGTTCCTCACCATTTGCTCAATGAAAATAAAAACAAGAGCGCCATTTGTGCTAAATTTGGTTGACTGCCCTTTAAAAAACGTTTAGCAGAGAAACATGAGCTGGCCATTCCTACCACTAAACCTACCTCACTAAACCTACCTGACAAGCTGAGTGAAGATTCAAGCACTTCCAAACCTATAGAATTAGGAATGCGTTCTTGCTGACCTGAAATCAAATGGCATCAAGTTACTTTGAAGTCAAATATGGAGCACCAGGCTCACACCTTACTATTAAAAAAACATCGTACCACTGGATGTTTACAGCACAAGTCGGCCGAAGTTTCTAGGATGACATAATAAAGTAGATTAATATTTCGGTGCAGTCCATATATACCAGATAAAGGATGAGGCTTTTTCATTAACTATTAGCAATGAATAATGTGCAAGTTGGCAATGGCCTGGTCCCAACTTACGATACACGGTTCATAACCAGATGGCAATTGTCTAAATCCACCTTTCTGTGTATAACATAGACCCAGTTGACAATGGCCTAGATTCATCTGTGCAGAGCATTAACACAACTTACAATGCATGGCATAAACCCAACTTACAATGCATGGCATAAACCCAACTCGAAATTGGTGAATGGAAATGATGCAACTTCCATTCACGTTCGCCTAAACGTGTTGGGATTCGCAGCCACAACCAAATCAACCTGTTTAAAAATGTATTGAAATGTATTGTAGCTCCACTTGCTGTTTCCTTATCTTGTTTTGCTGGACTGTAGAAGATTAATTATGATCAATCAAGTTATATTAAGCTGCACACAATGCGGTCAACCGATGCCCAGGATAGCACTCACCGCCTGTTCCGCCCACAAAATATGATGGCAGGAAGATGGTAGGAAGAGAGATTTGTCATTCTTCTGCACCCTATAAATTGAGAACATCCTGCATCTCATTGCATCGCAGAAAGAGAAGAAGATAGGCACTGTATATCTGGGTTTTCATTATAGGAATATATATTACCATCAGTCTTCCAGTAATCTGATCCCATGGCTTCTACAAGCAGTCTGTTTGTCTTATATGTTGTGATGATAGTATTGGTTGTTCCGGTAAGAAGTCTTATTTTATAGCCGTTGAATTGTCACTTGGGTCTACATGTTTATTAATATAACTCATTTCTTCCTTAATAGAGTTAATTCTCTTCTCTGATACTCAGTTTTCACATCTGATACTTGGAACTTTTGTTTGTTTTGACCTTGAAGATTAGCTCATGGTTGATTAATGAATCTGCATATGTATGTGAAAGCTATTGAAGTTTTCAATAATATTAGCTCATGGTTGACCTTGAAGATTAGCTCATAGTTGATTGATGGATCTGCAGATGTATGTGAAAGCTATTGATGTTGGAGCTTCAACAGCAGCTGGGGTGAGTATATATCTACCACTATTTGAGTTGATCACGTCTGTATAATTCATTCATTCATGGAAGTGGTTAGGTGTCCAGCTCTACACCTATTTAACTAATTATATTTGGCTTCTTTTTTTTGCCCATTCCAGCTAAAAACAGATGGAGTGAATAGGAGGCTTCTTCAGACCATAGGTATACAGTTTGAGTGGGCCTGATGGTTAAGAACATGTGTTTCCTCTTGAACTGTTTCTTGTGAATTCAAAGCTTAGCTTAGGCAACAATTTATTGTTATTGCTGCTCATGCTTCAACTTTTTCTTACAGAGGCTTTTGCAGACCATAAGTATACAGCCAGTGGGCCTAATAGTTAAGAACATGTATTTCCTCTTAAACTGTTTTTTGTTAACTGCTCGTGATTCAACATTTTCTTATCGATTCGAACTTCATTTTGGAAATCATTCGTTGTTTCATTTTGGAAATCATTCGTTGTTGTTGATTTAAGCTTTTATTGTGAATTTACAACTTGTCTTCCACGTCATTTGTTGTTGCTGCTGTGGTGGTTGTTCAAATTCAATGCTTGTTGTTGATTTAAGTTTTTATTGTGAATTTACAACTTGTCTTCCACGTCATTTGTTGTTGCTGCTACTGTTGCTTCTGCTGCTGTGGTGGTTGTTCAAATTCAATGCTTATTTTACTCATCGCTTATCTTTGAGTAATTGTTGCTTCGGTTGCTTTCAACTTTTCTTTTGCCTCATTTTAGGCCTTTGTTGTTTCATCTGTGGAATCATTTGGTTGTTGTTGCTGTTATTGCTTTCTACATTCTCTTATTATTGCTTTTCTTACGCGTTTATTGCTTTAACTTTTTGCTGTGAACTCCATCTTCAGTGTTTATTTTTGCTGTTATTGTTCCTGATGTTTTAGCTTTTTGTTGTGAACTCCAGGCGCATCTTTAGTGTTATTGTCTTAAATTTTTCGCATGAATTCAAGGCTCATCCTTAGCATCACTGATTGTTTTTTGGATTGGGTAATGCAGATTGCAAGGCAGCATGCGGACAAAGATGCACAGAATCATCCCGCCAGAATGTATGTTTAAGAGCTTGTGGCGCATGCTGTGCCAAATGCAAGTGTGTTCCTCCTGGTACATACGGAAACCAGGATCTCTGCCCCTGCTATGCCAACCTGAAGACACATGGAAACAAGCCTAAGTGCCCTTGAATATGATATATCCTGTACATATTTAGATATATGTACTGTCGTTATAGTTTTTTTGGCTCTCAAGATTTGAGACATATATAATTATTAGATTTATATATATATATATAAGATAAATAGCATGCTGTTGTGATGGTTGCTAATAAAATTGCGAGAAAGGCTTCTAGCAGCCACACACTGGTGTGGATTGTATGTTTCTATTGATAATGAAGAATGAAAAATGTAAATAATTTTCTTTCAGTTAAAGAGGTAAAGAGTTGTTAGTTATATTAAGTTTTACAAATGTTTTATTATTAAAGTTTAGGGAATCTCTTGGGATGTTTAGTTATTGGGATATCTAGTTCACAAACAAAAAAATCTCATACATCAATTTGATGTTTAGCTATTGTAGAAGTACTCTACCATACATTATTCTTTTTGAATTTGAACTTGTGACTTCTTAAAAGAAACACATGTTTTTAACCATTAAAACAACAATAAAATAATGAGATAAGATTAATTGAATTTTTCATCTACCTACATACATGCCAACATGCCATGTGTTAAAAATATTTTGAAATCAAGAGAAAGAGTTACTGTGGCCTCACAGGTGGCTTGACTTTGTAATTTCAATGAAGGAGCCAATCATCGGTGCTGTTCATACCATTCAAACAAAATTGTGTCGATCAGTGGTTGGAAAATTCTATTCACAGAAAGACCAAAAATACAATATCCATTTCAATAATTCCTAAATTGAACTTAATGTTATAAAATACTAATTTCGCAACCAGTAAATGCTTTTTTAATTATGGAAAAGTTACCACTTAACCTATACTTTAATTAATGTTATAAAATACTAATTTTGGTTACTGTAAGTGCTTTTTTAATTATGGAAAAGTTACCCATAAACCCATACTTAAAAAAATTCCCACTCTGAAGTGGAATATTATGTTTTAATATTTGTAGAACTATGAATTTAACTATACATTATCTCAAAGTGGAAAACATGGAAGTGGGGGTCATAAGTGAGATATTAATTTTTTAATATTTGTGGAATATGAGTTTAACTGGCGATCTTATTTCAAAGTGCCAAGCATGTTTCATCAATGCCTTTATAACTAGATACTTTTACTAAATTTTTATTTTTGGTTTTCCATTTTTTAAAATCGCAAAAAATGTTTTTCACTTTATAGGCTTCTATCAACTAACTTTCATTGTTATTGCTTGTTTTCAAACTTTCCTGGTAGGGACTACGTTTCCATGAATCACTTGTTTTCTCTAGTGTCTTCTCTTTTGTTCTTTTACTTTCGTTTTTCTTCTACCCAAAAGTTCTTCTTTGTGGAAGTTCTACACAACAAAGTGTTGAAACCACATCCTTCTTCTTCCATCTTTTCCACTCTTCTTATTTCCTTCTTTGTGAGTAGTTCTTCTTCAATGAGAGAGAACTACTTCCTCCCTTCCTCCTCTTTCTATATCCTTCACGTTATTCTTCTCCAAGACCTTCTTTCATGCTAGCCTTCTCTTTCCTTCTTTGTTTCTTATCTTCGACCTTCTCTCGTGGCAGTGATGGTCCCTACTTTTAAAGAGAAGACACTCCCCGTTTAAATAATGCATCCACCATCTGTTAGCGATATTTCTTGCTCAGGGGTTTAGATATCAAAAGAGTGGACTAAAACCCACTTGTCCAAAGTTTCGGGCGATAATGCGCCCATGGTAAGCAGCAAGCACGTCCGGGCGGTCCAGATTTACGCGCACAGATCGACGGCGCACAACAATTTTCGGAGCCCCCTTGCCTTTCGATCTTTAAGCGAGGGGGGGGTTCGAGATCGGGGGCGCAACTCTCCGACGGCCCAGATGAGCGCGCCTGGATCAACGGCGATGAAGACCTTCTCGGACCCCCCCCGCCCTTCTACCTTTAAGCGGAGGGGGGGGGTCCGAGATCCCATGAGCAGCTTTCCGATGGCCACGATCGGGGCGCTCAGATCGACGGCTCTCGTATGGCCCCGACCCTCTCAGCTGCCCTGTCCTTAACCCGCATGGGCCCGCCTTCCGCTATGTCATCCTTCTGCCCCCCTTTCCCCTACTGCCGCGTGCCGCTCACTCATCCCTCTTCTCTGGCTCGCATAGCCTTCCCTTCTTCCCATCACCCACTCATCGCCCGCCACACGTCCCGTTTCTGTCACGTCAGTTTTTCTCCCAGAGACGGGTCCATCTCTCCCGTCTCCGCCCCATCTACCTGGGTGTTTTCCGCCATGAATCATCCTCTGTCTCCCCTCCGTGTCACCACCCATGCTTCTTGTCAATCCTTCCATGCGCTTCCTGATGCCATCACGCCCATGCATCATGCCCTCCGCACTGGCCTTCATGTCCGTTCCTCAAGCTATTTCGGTTGTTCCAGGTGGTAGCACGGGAAGTCATTCGGATCCCGAAGTGCTGAGTTGGCCTGACCGTTTCCAATCCCAAGAAGCAGTTATTGAGGTAGTTGAAGGTGGTTAGACATCGTCTCCGCCATAATGGTGACGTCCTACCATGAATTAAAGGCACGTCGATTCGCCGGATAAACTGTCAGAAGGCTGATCGCGTCTGCCATAAGTTGCACGACCATTCAAAGATCGCAGCTCCGTGTTGTCAGAAGCCATGCAGACGCAAAGCCTTCAATACAGTTTCTTGGTTCCACCGCTGTTGTAGTTTTTGAGTATATGTAGGCATTTTTGCCATTTTTGTATCCATCGATGGTAGAGCTAAGCTCCCGACTGTATAGATTTCAACCATACTCTGGTTTCCTGGTCATGCCTCTGTGTTTGAGATTTCTTGGTTTATAACAAACAGTTCTCTTTCTTTTCCATCTTGTTTCATCTTTTGCCTGAGGATTCACAGTAGTGCAGCTTGTTGCAATAAAGGATTTGTTGTG
>ML789803.1:279605-298562 GCA_009831015.1 Picea engelmannii
TTGCTGGGTTTTCTTCCCCTAGAGGGTTTCCCAGGATAAATGGTGTGTCTCTTGTGAATGTGTATTTCTCAGTGATCTTGTTCTTATGATGCTCTTATCTATTGAAATGCAAAGAACTATAATAATGGCATAAACATTAACAGTTATAATATCACTTATATGCAACATAGTGTTTTTATTCTTTTGAAAGTGTACAAATCAGAGAGACAAGTCAAAGCATGTATGTAGACTTTCGGAAAACCAAAAGTTTCTTTTTGTGGCGAGGTTTGATCTAGGAGGCTCTCTAAAACCAAGTAAAATTGAAGTTCTCAAATTGTTATGTAAATGTACTCATGTCAAAGAGCTTGATGAAATATTTCAAACGACGCTTGAACGGGATCAAATGGACTTTGTATGAGGAAGTTATGGCATTATAAAGTTTTGGCGAAATAAGAAAAAATTCTGACAGGGATGACACGTGGCATCACCAAAGGATGAAACGTGGTAGTATGGACCTGATGTAGGAGTATCGATGTTGACATAACATTGTATGGATGTTGATGTGGCATGATGACTCGATAGTATGGATGTTGACGTGGTAGTTGACTAGACAAAATGGATGTTGACATGGAAGGATAGTGGTAATACGATAGGATAACGTGGCAACAAAGGTGGTAGTATGACAAGCTAACATGGTGCTAATAGGTGGCAGTGATGTGGAGATGTTGTGGAAATGGCATATATAGGTGACTGGGTAGTGACTTGTTCATCATGTGGGTCAATTAGGGGTGGCAACGTGGAAATACAGATTTTCCCAAAAAGGGCCTTAAGAGTTCTAAAACTATTAAATGGGTGGATCGAACCCTCGACCTCACCATCAAAAACCAACTTATTTGACCAATGGACCACCAATGAAAACTTGAAATGGATTGCCACGATTTTATATTTAAATTTGTATTGTTATAACTATACACCAAAGGGGGAGGTCTACGGGTTTGACCCCGCAACCTCCACCCATATAGTTATCCATATAACCAGTGCGACAACAGGTTACGACTTCGTATGGCATGGAATCATATTATATTTGTTAACCAAATATTTCATAATCTTGATAAATCCCAAGAGGCATGAAATTTGAATCACCAACCTATTGTATTATAACCAAAAACTTTACCACTAGGCCATAGGCCCTAATTTGTAATGATTTTGTTGTAATATTGTTTTATGCAAAAGTATTTCCTACAAACACTTTGGAGGAGTGGGTTTTTTGTATACAATTTTGGAAAACTAAGAGTGGACAGAGGTTTTTCTAGGCTAGTAAACCATTTTGCGTCATATCAGTGGCTTGTCATTGAAATGTTTTTGCTCAATATTCATTATTATACAAATGTGTTTTCTTATATAATTGAAGGACTGAGCATTTTCAATCCTTTTTTACTGTAAGAAGTGAAGGGGAAGTTTTTCCCAAGCATGTTGCAGTCTTCCTAAAGAATCCAAAGACATATTTTATGTGTAGATTGGACACCATTTGATGTAATTAATCATTTTACATCATTAATGGAGTGGTTGTACAGTTGAAGTGAGCCCATATATGTAGCCCAAGATGGGTGAGCTCTGTTATCAACTTTCTTGTGTATTTTTCCTTTGATTATGTTGTTCATTTTCTTCAGTTTATCCTTTCAATTTTTCTTTTAAATTTTATAATTTAAGTTAAGACAATTTACTCTTAAATTATTTGCAAATCAAGTCAATGGATTTTTGGATCAAGTATCCCTGTATGTTTTGTGGATTACATAACCATTGTGTTTCCAACTGGTGGAAGAGAAATTCCTTGTATAGGAAGTTCATGTCTACCTGGAAGGAGGCAAGACATAAAGACCACTCTCCAAGATTGAGTGTGGAGCATGGAAAGAAGGACTTGTGGTCAAAGAATTATTGCACTCATTGCAATATGAGTGATCATTGGATTTGCAAATGTTGGAAACTTCATCCACAAGTTCATCTAAAGTAGATGAAGAGGTAGCATGCACCCGTGAAGCAAGAGGTAGCAGATGAAAGAGTTGGTAAAGCACCAAAAATCCAAGAGGATAAACCCAAAAAGGAGAATCCATTAGCCGAGTTTGGTAAGAAATGGGTAACACATCTCCAAAGTTGTTTTCTTCCATTGTTGTAAACCTCACATGTTATATACGGGACCCCTAGAAGGGAAAATTGTATAAGTGATGACATGTTATAACATCACTTATATGAAAAATAGCTTTTTTATGATTTTGAAAGTTTACAAATCAGAGAGATCTGGACCATCGATGCTAGTCACAACTTTGTCAGAGCGTGAATGGTCAAAGATCCAAGTGATGGGTTCTAGAGAAGTTTCTATGATGAAAAGGTATGTGGACCATTGAATTATCGAGAGGTGTCCTGTGGAATACTAGATGTAGATCAAGGAACAGGTGAGAAGAAACAACAATAGTAGATATGTCATAGGTCCCACCTGTTCACCTTACAAGATAATAGAGGGGTGGGATTTAATCATCGTGTAAGTTATAGGCACCAATGTTATCAAAGTTGTTGAATGTCAGGTTCTGAGAGCCATCGGATATGGAGGACAGACCTGTCATAGCATATGTCGTTGGAGAATGACAGTTGGGGTGGCATATAACTCTGAGGGAGGACTCTGACGACAACAAAGAAAGTCTATGGGTGAATTAGAGCCATCGATTTTGGTGGGACTAATAGGCTAAGGGCTGATATAGAGATTTGATGCAGGAGCATCGTAAGCAGCCAACCAAGCAAGCATAAAGGTGGAAGACAGTTGGAAAAGTGCAACACACATTTTGCACATTTTGAAATATTTTTGAAAAAATAATGAGCATATATTAATGTAGTAGTTAAAGGAAGCGTACTTGCATGTTGTAAACAGATCTTGATTGATTTTCTCTCATCTGGCGGATGTAATAGACATTAAGTCTATTTAATGAAAGCAGGTAGATTTGAATTAAGATATTAGACAATTTTAGAAGTGTAGGAGGGAAAACGGATATAGACACCCTCACCCTTGTATTATTGTATCATTAGAATAGAAGAAGAGAGATTTCATAAGCTGTTGAGTTGTAGAAAAGAGCTATAGAGAAGAACCCATGTACAGGAGCACTTGAGTTAATATATGAAGATTTTTCTCAATTTTCATGGTGTTATGATGCTTATTGTTTACATTTGCTGAATGGTATGCTTACAGTTGATTTATTTCTATGTTTATGCATTTGTTTCAATGTTGGATTGAATGTGTGATTTCATGTTGAATGTATGAAGTCTGAGGGAGGAGAAGAATGAGTTTCAATTGTTTCTCATCCTGAGAGTTCCTACAAGGAGTGCAGTGAAACCTCTGCAAGGTGTGCGTTGACAAGAGTCTGAGTTTTATCTCAGAAAGCTCAAGAGAGATACCATTGTTCTCATACCAGCAGAAGTGCAGGTGAAGTACAGAGCCGTGAAAGGTGTGTGAAGGCTAGTTGAAACCTTAAAAGTTATCAACTAAGGTGAAGGTGGAAGGACTGTTGTTGCAAAGAGTGCACAGAGTCAAGGACTCAAATAACCAGAGGTTATTTGAAAGATTGTCGCAAGGAGTGCAAGCAGAATTCCTTTTGGGGACTTGAGTTTGTAAGTGAAAACGCAGGAGGGTTAGTACCTTTGAAGCATTCAAGGGAAGACGGGGAGATAAATCATCGCGCAGAAGTTAAGTTCAGTGGAAGGATGCCAAGTCAGTTTGGCCAGAGATTCTTGAGGAGTGAATCAGACGGTCAAAATTCTCCGTGGAGAACTCACGAAATCACGCGGACTGTTGGATCCCACAGATCTATGAGAAGGTTGTGGCTGAGTGCCTTTTAGCATTCAGAAAGCTCAGAAGAAGTAACGAATGTTGGATGAGAAGCGTCAGGAGCCATTGATCTTGCGCTCGAAATATGCTATTTGGGGTTTCGGAGTTTGGAGTGGCAAGTGATTTTGGAGTCATTGCATCGTAAACTCCCGGTACGTGAAATCGTGCCAGCCATCAGATCAGGGGAGGCTCATAGCTGTTGATCCTCTTTCAAGTGGAATCTCAGCATTTCGGTATTTCAGGGTTCGGCATAGCGGGAATCTTGATGACAAGGAGCCGTGGTGCTTAGCATTGAAAATCCTGAAGTTGCGAAACGCGACGTGCCTTGGGGTGAATTTTGGGATTTTGACATTTCGGCACCTCAGGTGTCGGGAAGTAGAGGAGGCAACGATCTTTGGAATCAAGAGTTTCAAACTCTCGGTTCATGAAAAGCTGAAAGATCCAGAGCGGTTGGATCGTGGAGGATCTCAGTCGTAGATCACATTGGAGGTGAGGCTTCGGGAATTCAGAGATCGGAGTTTTGGGAGGTGAGGAACCTTTTTTCCGTGGATTTTCACAAGTCATGAAATCTTGAAAACGAAAGGAAAAATTCCTGAAAGATTGAAGGACAATTGTCGTTGGGGCTCAATCAAGTTTTTGGATTTCGGGAGTCGAGAGGTAGAGTTGCATGGTCACACAACTCCCGAAATCACGAAAAGGAAAAAGCTAAAAGGTGGGTCCCAAGCATTAGTTGGAGGAATACGTGTGACGGAAGTCAAGGGAGTGGTCAAGCTTTGGGGAAAATCCTGAAAGACCATCGATCTCACCAAAAGGGGAAATTTTGGAAAACCGGGAAATCATAAGGAAAGAGGAATGAGTGTTGGTCGTTTAGTCAAGTCCCGAAAAGATGAAATAAATGGAAACAAGAGGCGTGTGTTCGGCGCATTGAAGGAGTCAACCCTCGTTGACATTTCGGGTTTTGGAGGTTGAAGAAACAAGGGGATCGACAATAGGATTTGCGAAATAGCAAAATCCAAAATCCTAAAAGGGAAAAAGCCCCGATCACATTTATTGGTCAGTTGTGGAGTTAACGCCGGTGTTTGATCACATCAGCATAACTCAGAAGGATCTGTGGAATAGACTTGTTTTTGTGTGTGAAGTATTCCTTGTGGGGAAATCGAAGAGTCAATCAGATTCAGGGGAAGATTTAGAATGATCCTGTGTCGATCTTGGCCCGAGGGTTGGGGGTCTGCACCAAGTGGTATCAAAGCATAGAAGAAGTTCTTTGCTTTCTGTAGCAGAGAGAATAGAGGAACATTTTACAGCCATGCCTCCGAGAAGAAGAGATAGGCCAATGCCAATGCCTAATCCAACAAGAGAAAGAGAAATGCGAGAGTTACATGCCAGGCTTGATGCTATGGAGACAACACAGAGGTGCATAGTTGACGTTGGGGATACTAGTGAAGCTGAAAGTGAAAATGAATTTGGAAACAAAGGAGAAGAAGTTGCAATCGAAGATGCTGCAGATGAAAACCTATTTAGGGTTGTTGCAAGGATAGGTGCTAGAGAAAAAATGGACATTCTAGTGTATGAGGGAAACTTGGATGTTGAAGAACTTCTAGACTGGATTAGAGCTCTGGATAAATACTTTGACTATGAGGATGTCGAGGAATATAAGAAAGTCAAACATGCCGTTACTAGACTTAAAGGGCATGCAACACTATGGTGGGATGAACAACAGGCTGACAGATGCTGCAAGGGCAAGCAGAAAATCAAGAGCTGGGATAGAATGGTTGTAAAGATGAAGGCCAAATTTATACCCAGGGATTATCAAATCACTTTGTTTCGGAGGATGCAGAATTTGAGATAGAAGTTGATGTTAGTGAAAGAATACACTGAAGATTTCTATAAGATAAACATCAGAGCAGGTCATCGGGAAAGCAATGATGAAAAAGTTGCCAGGTACATGAATGGTCTGCGATATGACATTCAAGATGAGATGAGCATGATGACTATTCGAAATGTGGAAGATGCTTATCATATAGCTCTGAAAGCTGATGAGAAGCTGAGCCAGAAGCAAGGTCAAAGAGGCTGAGGTAGAATTCAAGCCAGAGGCAAAACAATTGCCCAAGACAGAACTCAGAAATCTAAAGAAGAGGGGAAGAAACCTCAAACTCAACATGAGAGAGAAGGAAGCTCGCAAGGAAGGCAGTATGATGATAGAAATACTTTTCCTCTAGCCAAAGGAAGAGGAAGAGGAAGAAGAGGTGAAGTGAAATGCTTTGTCTGTGGAAAAATCGGACATAAATCCTATGAGTGTCTAGATAAGAAGAAATATGGTGGTGAAACTCACATTGCTGAAGCTCAAGGATGGAATGTTGAGGCAGAAGATGCTGAGGGCAGAAGATCCTTAATGATGAGGAAAGTTCTCTTGAAGACGGAGAAAGAGGCAGAAAACCCAGCCCAAAGAAACAGTCCATTTCAGACTGCTTGCAAAACCAAAGACAGGGTATGAAAGGTCATAGTTTATAGCGGTAGGAAAGACAATCTCATATCTACAGAGATGGTAGAAAATATGGAGTTGGAGACTGTTGCACATCCAAGCCCATACAGAGTTTTTTGGCTACAAAAAGGACACCAGGTAAATGTCACTAAACAATGTTTAGTTGAATTTAAAATAGGAGGATATAAGGATGAAATATTATGTGATGTCATTCCCATGGATGTTTGTCATCTATTACTGGGTATACCATGGAAATATGACAGAAACGTGATTCATGATGGGAGAAAGAATACATACACCCTGGAGAAGAATGGGAGGATGCACATGTTGCTATCGATTAAGAACCCAGAAGTGAAAACAGAGGTGAGCAACACTGTACTTCTCATGAGTGGGAAGGAACTTCTTGATGAGGTTAAGAAGGAGGAGGAAACATAATTTGTTGTGGTTAGGAAGCCTAAAATTGTTTTGACCAGTACAAGAATAGATTATTTACTAGAAGAAATCCAGGAATTGCTGGGAGAGTTTGTTGATATAGTAGTGGACGAAATACCTTGTTCGTTGCCACCTATCAGGAGTATAAGCCATCATATCGACCTTATACTTGGAGCCAGTTTTCCAAACAAAGCCACGTATAGATTGACGCCACAGGAAAATGAAGAAGTCAAGAGACAAGTCCAGGACTTAATGGACAAGGGATTGATTCAAGAGAGCTTGATTCCATGCGTTGTTCCAACAGTGCTCAGCCCAAAGAAAGACAAAGACATGAGAATGTGTACAGACTCAAGGGAAATCAATAAGATTACCATCAGATACAGATTTCCATTACCAAGGATGGATGACTTGATGGATTTCTTGAGTGGAGCAAAGTTTTTTTCAAAGATTGATTTGAAAAGTGGGTATCATCAAATTCGAATGAGAGAAGGTGATGAATGGAAGACAACATTTAAGACGAATGAGGGGTTGTATGAATGGCTTGTCATGCCATTTGGCTTAACAAATGCATCCAGTACTTTTGTGACATTGATGAACGAAGTCCTGAAGGATTTCATAGGGAAATTCATCATTGTATATCTTGACGATATATTAATTTTCAGCAAGACAGGAGCAGAACACTTGAAGCATTTAGCTACAGTAATGAGAAGATTACAACAAGAGAAATTGCTGATAAATATGAAGAAATCATCATTTATGAAGACATAACTCATTTATTTGGGTTTTGTTATCTCTGCAAATGAGTTGAAGATGGATCCATAAAAAGTAGATGCAATTAAGAACTGGCCATCGCCGAAGAGTGTGATTGAAGTTCGAATCTTCCATGGTTTGGAAAGTTTCTACAGGAAATTCATTCAAAATTTCAGTGGAATTTGTGCACCAATGATGGATACGGTGAAGAAAATACATAAATCTTTTCACTTGATAGAATAAGCAGAGAAGAGCTTCAACCTACTGAAGAAGAAGATCATGGAGCAACAAATTCTGGTTTTGCCGGATTTTAGCAAGACATTCTAGGTCAGGTGTAATGCAAGTGGATTTGCAATTAGATCAGATTTGAGCCAAGATGATAGGTCGGTCACATGCTTCAGTGAAAAGTTGAATGAAGCGAAGATCAAGTACTCAACATATGACAAAGAATTCTATGCAGTAAAACAAGCATTGAAGAAATGGAGGCATTATTTGGTTCCTAAAGAGTTTGTTTTGTACAGTGATAATCATGCTTTGCAATTCATGACTCAACAGGAGAAGTTGAACCAAAAACATGCTAAATGGGTTGAATTCATGCAGAATTTTACTTTTGTGATTAAGCATATTTCTGGAACTGCTAACAAAGTTGTTGATGCTTTGAGCAAGAAATGTTTTCTTATGTAGGAATTCAGAATCAAGACTTTGGGTTTTAATAACCTCAAAGAAATGTATAGGGATGACCTGAATTTCAAGGAGGCATATGAGGCATCAAAGAATCCAGTTCTTAGGGACAGAAGCCAATGGGCTGAGTATATGATCCAGGATGGGTTATTATTCCGAGGCAATCAACTATGTGTTCCAAAATGCTCCATGAGGGAGATTTTGTTGAAGGAAAAACACAGTGGAGGATTGGCCAGGCATTTTGGTCATGATAAGACATTCTCAAAGTTGAATGGCTCATATTTTTGGCCAGGGATGAGGACAGATGTTAAGAAATTTGTGGACAGATGCAGGATTTGTCAGCACACAAAAGGGAAAAGGCAGAACATGAGGTTATATCAACCATTACCCATACCAGAAAGGCTGTGGGATGCAGTGAGAATGGATTTTATATTAGGACTGCCAAGGACACAAAGAGGATATGATTCAATCTTTGTGGTAGTCGACAGATTTTAAAAAATGGCACATTTCATACCATGCCAGAAAACTAGTGACGCAACTCATATTGTGAACCTGTTTTTCAAGGAAGTCGTCAGACTTCACGGCTTGCCAAGGAGTATCATTTCTGATTGGGATACTAAGTTCGTTGGAAATTTCTAGAGGAATTTATGGAGGAAGCTAGAGACAAGTTTGTCTTTTATCTCAACGTATCATCCTCAGATGGATGGGCAGACAGAAGTCGTGAATAGGAGCTTGGGAGATTTGTTGAGGAGCTTAGTGAATGAACACCACAATCAATGGGATCACATTCCGCCACAGGCAGAATGCTCTTACAATGATCCACTCAACAAAAGCACAGGGTAGAGTTCATTCCAGATTGTATATGGAATGTAGCCAAGGGGAGTTTCTGAATTGAAAGATAAAGAACAAGCTGAATTCAGAAGTGCTAGTGCAGAGGACTTTGCAGAAGGAATGAAGGAGCTTCACAGCCGAGTCAAGGAGCGATTGCAGAGTTCAAATCAAGAATACAAGTGGAGAGTAGATCAACACAGGTGAGAACTTCAATTTGAAGTTGGTGATCTAATTCTTGCACATCTGAGGAAAGAGATGTTCCCAAGGGGAACATATAACAAACTGAAGATGAAAAAGATTGGACCATGCAAGGTCATGAAGAAATTTGGGGCAAACACATATGAGATTGAATTACCCGATGGGATTGGAATCTCACTGATATTCAACGTTGCGGATTTGTACCCTTACAGATCTGAAGAAGCAAGAGCAGAGGAGGAACATAAAGAGGTTCAATGGACCAAACAAATGCTAGTCGAAAAGACACATATGGAAGGAATAATTGATAAAAGGATTAGCAAAAAGACCAAGAGAAAAGAGTATTTTGAATACTTGGTTAGATGGAAGGGACATCCAGTTGAAGATGCTAGTTGGGAAGATGAAGCATAAATTCATAAGCATGGACAGACCGTGCAAGAATTCATGAACAGGAGTTCATGAAAATTTTCAAGTGAGGGAGTATGATGCAGGAGCATCGTAAGCAGCCAGCCAAGCAAGCATAAAGGCGGAAGACAACTGGAAAAGCACAACACACATTTTTCACATTTTGAAATGTTTTTGAAAAATTAATGAGCATATATTAATGTAGTAGTTAAAGGAAGCGTACTTGCATGTTGTAAATAGATCTTGAGCGATTTTCTCTCATCTGCTAGATGTAATAGACATTAAGTCTGTTTAATGAAAGTAGGTAGATTTGAATTAAGAGATTAGACAGTTTTAGAAGCGTAGGAAGGAAAACAGATATAGACACCCTCACCCTTGTATTATTGTATCATTAGAACAGAAGAAGAGAGATTTCCTAAGTTGTTGAGCTGTAGCAGATAGCTATAGAGAAGAACCCATGTACATGAGCACTTGAGTTAATATATGAAGCTTTGACTCAATTTTCATGGTGTTATGATGCTTACTATTTACATTTGTTGAATGGTATGCTTACAGTTGATTTATTTCTCTATTTATGCATTTGTTTCAATGCTGGGTTGAATGTGTGATTTCATGTTGAATGTATGAAGTTTGGGGGAGGAGAAGAATGAGTTTCAATTGTTTCTCATCCTGAGATTTCCTACAAGGAGTGCAATGAAACGTCCGCAAGGTGTGCGTTGAGAAGAGTCTGAGATTTATCTCAGAAAGCTCAAGAGAGATATCGTTGTTCTCATACCAGCAGAAGTGCAGGTGAATTACAGAGCCGTGCAAGGTGTGTGCAGGCTAGTTGAAACCTTAAAAGTTATCAACTAAGGTGAAGGTGGAAGGACTTCCATTGCAAAGAGTGCACATAGTCGAGGACTCAAATAACTAGAGGTTATTTGAAAGATTGATGCAAGGAGTGCGAGCAAAATTCCTTTTGGGGACTTGAGTTTGCAAGTGAAAACTCAAGAGGGTTAGTACCTTTGAAGCATTCAAGGGAAGACGGGGAGCGAAATAGTCACGCAGAAGTTAAGTTCAGTGGAAGGACGCCAAGTCAGTTTGGCCAGAGATTCTTGAGGAGTGAATCAGACGGTCAGAATTCTCCATGGAGAAATCGTGAAATCACGTAGACCATTGAATCTCACAGATCTATGAGAAGGTTGTGGTTGAGTTCCTTTCAACATTCAGAAAGATCAGGAGGAGTAATGACCGTTGGATGAGAAGCGTCAAGAGCCATTGATCTTGTGCTCAAAACATGTTATTTCGGGTTTCGGAGTTTGGAGTGGAAAGTGATTTTGGAGTCATTGCATTGCAAACTCTCGGTACGCAAAATTGCACCAGCCATTGGATCAGGGGAGGCTCACAGTCATTGATCCCCTTTTAAGTGGAATCTCGGCATTTTGGTATTTCGGGGTTCAGCATACCGGGAATCTTGATGACAAGGAGTCGGGGCACTTAGCATTGAAAATCCTGAAGTTGTGAAATGCGACGTGCCTTGGGGTGAATTTTGGGATTTCGTCACTTCGGGTGTCAGGAAGTAGAGGAGGCAGTGATCTTTGGAATCGAGAGTTTCAAACTCCCAGTTTGCAAAAATCCGAATGATCCAAAGCCATCGGATCGTGGAGGATCTCAACCGTAGATCACATTGGAGGTGAGGCTTCGGGAATTCGGAGATCGGAGTTTCGAGAGGTGAGGAACCTTTTTGCTGTGGATTTTCGCGAGCCGCGAAATCTCGAAAACGAGAGGAAAAATTCCCAAAAGATTGAAGGACAATTTTTGTTGGGGCTCAATCGAGTTTTGGGATTTCAGGAGTTGAGAGGTAGAGTTGCATGGTCACACAACTCCCAAAATCATGAAAAGGAAAAAGCCAAAAGGTGGGTCCCATGCATTAGTCGAAGGAATACGTGTGACGAAAATCAAGGGAGTGGTCAAGCTTCAGGGAAAATCCTGAAATACCATCGATCTTGCCAAAAGGGGAAATTTTGGAAAACTAGGAAATCATAAGGAAAGAGGAACGAGTGTTGGTCATTCACTCAAGTCCTGAAAAGCCGAAATAAATGGAAACAAGAGGCGAGTGTTAGACGCATTGAAGGAGTCAACCCTCGTTGATGTTTTGGGTTTCGGAGGTTGAAGAGACAAGGGGATCGACAACAGGATTCGTGAAATCGCAAAATCTGAAATCCCCAAAGGGAAAAAGCCCCGATCACATTTATTGGTTGGTTGTGGAGTTAACGTTGGTGTTTGATCACGTAGGCATAACTCAGAAGGACTTGTGGAATACACTTGTTTGTGTGTGTGAAGTATTCCCTATGGGGATATCAAAGAGTCAATCAGACTCAGGGGAAGATTTAGAACGATCCTGTGCGGATCTTGGCCCGAGGGTCAGGGGTCTGCACCAAGATTGGTTTTGATCATGGTTATAGTCGTTGGAAATCTATCGATGAGAAGAATCCATCTATGTGATTCATTAAGAGAAAAGAATTGAGTTGAATAAGAGGAAGTTTTGACACCCCACCATCCTAAGTAAGGGTTAGGGGGTGGGTGTGTTACAAAGTGGTATCAGAGAAGACTTCAACTTTAGGCATGAATGGGCTAGAGATCAATCATAGGAATGGTGTATTAAGGCTAACATGATCCTGTTAGAAAGATTTTCTCTGCATTAAAAGTTTGTTTTTTATATGCACAAGTTCCTTGAGAAGGAGGACTAGAGATCGAAATCTTGTTTTGGTATTTCTTGAAACAGAAGAACTATTGTCGCTTGATGGATTGATAGCTTCTCCTATATGAATTGGAATATGGTGAGAGGAATTAATGGTAAGATATGAATGTGAATTCCAAAAGAGGGAAAAATCTTGTTATGGGATTGTATAGGTTCAAAGAATAAATGAACTGGTGGTTGTGATGCTGCCTACAAGTATGGGTTGTTGGAGCCCTGGAAATTATAATTGTTGCTTAGATAAAAGACTAAGAAATGTATGTATAGCTCCTCTTGTTTAGAGGACTAACGGAAAATTTGTAAGGTCGGTTCACTTGACCTGTAATGAATGAAATCTGTGGGCATGGGTAAATTGCTTGGTGCATAAGATATGTTGTAATGCATATGGTAATGATTGAGTATGTGCACATAGATTTAGACTAATCTGTTATTAGTTATGGAATATATATGGGGTGATGGATCATTTGGTTAGTAATGATCTGAACATAGCATAAAAACAAACAACATGAATAAAAATGTTAAGGATGTTGATTGTTTATAGCCTTAGGAAGAATACAAATATAATGGATCAATGAAGTATTCATCGAGAACCTGCTGAAGAGAGTGCTTGGATATTCTCCTAAAGGATAATGCATCATATTGACATCCAAAGGTGCATGATATCCATATCAGTATGGATTAATATGCTCAAGTAGCAATGAGAGGGAATCTAGGAAAGGATTTCCTTGGTAAAAAAAATTTGACCAAGAATGGTTTGAGGCATGAAGAGAGACTGGAGTTGTTATCTTGTTGCCTTAGGTAACGTTGTAATTACATAGTTTTTATTTTCTGAATTGTGGAATGATTTGGTAGCAGAAGAGAAAGAGTGGATTTTGTTGGTTGTTTCCATGTAGAGAGGGAAAAATAATTCTTATAATATCTGTGAGATTGGTAATGTAAATGACTGTAAATTCTAATTAGAGAAGGTTGATATTAAGATCAAACAATTGTGAATGAATGATATAAATGTGTGCAAGTGATGCACGATATATATATATATATATATATATATATATATGGAGTTGTTATCTTGTTGCCTTAGGTAATGATGTAATTACATAGTTTGTATTTTCTGAATTGTGGAATGATTTGGTAGCAGAAGGGAAAGAGTGGATTTTGTTGATTGTTGCCATGTAGAGAGGGAAACATAATTATTATTATATCTGTGAGATTGGTAATGTAAATGAATGTAAATTCTAATTAGAGAAGGTTGATATTAAGATCAAACAATTGTGAATGAATGATATAAATGTGTGGTAGTGATGCATGATATATATATATATATATATATCGTGCATCACTACCACACATTTATATCATTCATTCACATTTGTTTGATCTTAATATCAACCTTCTCTAATTAGAATTTACAGTCATTTACATTACCAATCTCACAGATATAATAATAATTATGTTTCCCTCTCTACATGGCAACAATCAACAAAATCCACTCTTTCCCTTCTGCTACCAAATCATTCCACAATTCATAAAATACAAACTATGTAATTACATTATTACATAAGGCAACAAGATGCAAGATACTAGATATATAAAATATGCAGAACAGAAATAAAATGCTAGAAATGGCAGAATAACAATAAAATATCCAGCATAATCTTCACAATAACACATAAATGATATAAGAATAGCAATAGAAATAACACTTTGATTCAGAAAGCAATGTTCACAGGCCTCTTCGAGGGGGCAACCTCCAATCAAGAAGCGCTCTGTTACAATAATCTTCAAGCTAGGGTTTTCATATCCTCAACCCTTATTTATACTAAATATGTCTATTAAGAGAAACATCTAGAGGAAGATCCTTCTAGAAGCGGAAGCTTCTATTAGGTCTTATTACATCTGCCTTATTCTATTTTATTGAAAGGCCTTATTAATATTGACCTTTATTACATCCAAATACATTGATCTACCTATGTGCAGGTTAGGACCTTAACATGTCCACCCCCTTAAAAACAACCTTTTCCTCAAGGCTTGAGATGTGGAAACTGTTGCAGAATGGTAGCTGGTTCCCAAGTGGCATCTTCTGGAGTCATACCTTTCCACTGTACTAGCACTTCCTTGATGGTTCTCTGACGTAGGCGACGCTCACGCTGGTCCAAAATGGCTTATGGTTGTAGCCAAATGGATCCTTCTTCAGCTAACTCTGGAAGGTTGGTTTGAATTTGGCACCTGGTTCCAATCACCTTCTTCAAGCATGAAACATGAAAAATAGGATGTAGCTTCGACAGACTAGGCAGAGCTAACTGGTATGCAACTTGTCCCACATGCTTGAGAACTGTGTAAGGGCCATAAAATTTGGGTGCTAACTTCTGACAATGCTCGGCCTTGAGTGAAGTTTGCTTATATGGTTGTAGTCTCAGAAACACTTGATCCCCTTCTACAAATTGACGTTCAGAGAAACCTTGATCTGCTTGCTGCTTCATTCTATTCTGTGCCATGACCAAGTTCTCTTTAAGGGTACGAAGGATATCCTCTTGGATTGTAAGTGTTTGGTCAATCGCCTGGACCTTTGAGGTACCCGGTTTGTATGAGAGAACTGAAGGTGGCTTCTGTCCATATACCGCTTCAAAAGGAGTCATTCGAGTGGTTGTATGGTATGTAGTGTTGTGCCACCATTCGGCAAGGGGTAACCATTGAGCCCACTGGTGTTGTTTTTCAGAGGAAAAGCATCTCAGATATGTTTCCAAACACTTGTTGACAACTTCTGTTTGACTATCCGTCTGGGGATGATAAGCTAAGCTGAGATGCAATTGTGTGCCTTGTAGCTTAAACAATTCTTGCCAAAAATTGCTTGTGAAAGTTGGGTCTTGATCAGAAACAATAGAGTGTGGCATGCCATAAAGCTTGAAGACCTGGTCCATGAAGATTTGAGCCACCATGGATGCAGTAAATGGGTGGTGAAGAGCGCAAAAATGAGCATACTTGGAAAGGTGATCCACCACCATCATTATGACTGATTTATTCCCTGATTTGGGTAAGCCTGTAATAAAGTCCATAGAGATATCCTTCCAAATAGCAGGGGGAATTGGAAGCGGTTGGTGGGTGCCTGGAGATTTGATTGTTTCTCCCTTGTTGTGTTGACACACCTCACATTTAGCGACAAACTTACAGATGTCCTGTTTCATACCATCCCAGAAAAAAGAACGTTTGACTCGGTCATATTTTTTGGTGAACCCTGAGTGCCCCACTGTGGGTGTAGCATGAAGCTCATAAAGCACCGTGGATTTGAGCTTGGATTGTTTACTTAAATACAAGCGGCCTTTGTATCGAAGCTCATCCTGGAGCTAGGAGTACCCTAGGGGAGCCGGAGCCTTGTTTTGTAGTTGCTGGATCAGATGCAAAATTTTGGGATCTTGAAGCCATTCCTGGCGCACAGCTTGGAGCCAATCGGGTACAATGAAGGAAAGAGAAAAAAGAGATCCTTCATCTTCATATTTCTGGGACAGTGCATCTGCCACGACATTGTCTTTGCCCTTCTTGTAAATGATCACATAATCATATCCAAAGAGCTTAGTCACCCATTTTTGTTGTTCCTGGGAGGAAATGCGTTGTTCTAGAAAGTACTTGAGGCTTTGATGGTCGGTCTTAATTTGGAAGAATTTCCCCAAGAGATAAGGACGCCACAACTCAACGACATGCAGAATCACCAACATTTATTTTTCATAAATGGGTTTGCCCAGATTCCTTTCAGACAGTTGCTTGCTAGTGAAGGCCAACGGTCAACCCTCTTGCATAAGGACAACACTGATTCCTTTCCCTGAAGCATCACATTCCAACACAAAGGTCTTTGTGAAGTCGAGAAGGGACAGAACCGGAGTGGTGCACATGGCCGTCTTCAAGGTTTGAAAAGCTTGAGTAGCTACTGGAGTCCAAGTGAAAGAGTTCTTTTTTAGGAGAGCCGTGAGAGGTGCCGCAATCTTTCCGTAGTTCTGAACGAACTTGCGATAATACCCTGTGAGGCCCAAAAATCCATGCAAGCTTTTGAGAGTCTTTGGATGCAGCTAGTCTTGCATATATTCAATCTTTTTCAGGTCCACCTTGATGCCATCCTTTCCCACCAGATGACCCAAGTATTCTACTTCTGAGGCACCAAAAGCAAATTTGGATTGTTTCAAAAAAAGTTGGTGCTGAGAGAGTAGGTGAAGAACTTGATCCAAATGAGTAAGATGGTATGTCCAGGTTTTGCTATAGATGAGGATATCATCAAAGAAAACTAAGACAAAATGACGGAGAAAAGGGTGGAAGACATGGTTCATGAGGCTCTGGAAGGTGGAGCGGGCGTTACACAAACCAAAGGGCATGACTAAAAACTCATAGTGGCCCTCATGAGTGCGAAAGGTGGTCTTGGGAATGTCGGCCTCTTTCATATGTATCTGGTGATAGCCTGAGCGAAGATCAAGTTTGGTAAAGCATTGGGCGCCACTCAATTCATCCAGGAAGTCATCAATGACAGGAATGGGAAATTTGTCTTTGATGGTCAGTTTGTTGAGAGCACGGAAGTTAGGACACATTCTCAGAAAAACTTCTTTCTTCAGTACCATGACGACTAGAGAGGAGTAAGGGCTCGTACTAGGACAGATGACGCTGGAAATAAGGAGTTCTTGGACCATTTTTTCAATTTCATTTTTTTGTGCAAAGGGGTGGTGATATGGACGTATATTGGGGGGAAGGCTTCCTGGGACAAGGGGAATGGAGTGATCATGAAAACCACGGGAAGGAGGGAGTCCTTGGGGAGTGGAAAATACCGTTTGATGTTTGGAAAGGAGGGCTTGGAGGTCTTGGGGCACTGGGGGTGTCTCTGTGGCTTGTATGGCGTGGAGTTGGGCAATGACACCAGAATGGCCTTTTTTTAGCAGTTTTTCCATGCGATGAGAACTGATGACCTCAGGTGAACCAGCAATGATGCCTTGGAATTTATGTTGGTGGCCGCCTTGGTCGAATTGCATGGTTAAGTTCTGAAAATCCATGAGAATGGGACCCAAAGTCCTTAGCCAGTCTGCACCCAACACAATGTTGCAACCGCCCATGTCAATAGAAAACATATGGGATTTTAGGTGGTAGTCACCGATTTGGAGATGTACATTTTCACAACACCCGCCACATTTCATAGAACCACCATTGGCAATCATGATTTGGAAATTGTTGATAGCATGGATGTAGCAATGGGTTTCTTGGGCAATGTGGAGATGAATAAAATTGTGGGTGTTGCCACTATCAACCAGAATGATGACCTTTTGGTGCTTGATGTAACCGATTAACTTGAGGGCTTGGGGGGCAGAGAAGCCAGTGAGATCATTGAGGGAGATGATCGGTTCCACTTCGAGAGGGTCAGAGGGAGGGTTTATGTTAGTGATTTCTGGTGACTCAGGAACAAGGGGAGTGTCAACATCCTCTTCCAGAATATCCTCAGAGATGGCCATAAAAAGATTTTGTTCCTTACATTTGTGGCCTGGGAAATATTTTTCATCACAATTATAATAGAGGCCTTTGAGTTGGCATTCAACCATTTCATCCCTGGTCAATTTTTGGATCTTTAATGGGGCAAAGGGAGTATTGGGGTTGACTGGTTTAGGGAGAGGGATAAAGGAAGGCTTACGGTTTTGAGAGGAAACACTTTGTTGTGCTTATTTATCTTTTTTAGTAGCCTCCACCCAAGTCATAGGTTGAGACATGAGGACATGGGCCCGAATCTCCTCCTTGAGGCCACTGATAAAACACTCTCGAAAGAAAGCATCAGTCATGCCCTCTGTTCGAAAAGCTAGGCACTCAAATGCAGCTATGAAGTCTTCTACTATGCCTGATTGCATCAATTTTGTCAAACGGACCAAATGGTTGGTGTCAGTGTCAAAGCATTCATAAAGCTCATTCACAAATTGGGTCCAAGCAATATACCCTTGACGGGAAGTTTTTCTCCATTGCCACCATTGCCAGCGTTCTTGATCTAGATGGAGAACACCATATCGGAGTTTGGCCAAGTCATCTGTAATGTTGTAGAGAGAGAAATAATGTTCCATTTATGTGACCCAACTAGTGGGGTCCAAGCCATCAAATTTGGTTACATCCACCCGCGAAAGGCGTATGTCCCGTTGAAAGTGATGGGGCTAAAAGGAATGGGAAGAAGTTTCACCTTCAGTCTTTGTATGTGCATAAGGAAAAGAGTCATCGGTAGGGATCTTGAGTTTGGTCCAGAGTGATGCAAAGACAGATTCAAGCTGGGTGGTCAGTTCGTGTTTGACTTCCGCCATTGTGGACTGCACGACTGCATTTACGGATGCATTTATGGTGGTATTGATGGATTCATCACAGGAGGCAATAGTAGCACTGAGTTGTTGCACTTCTTGTTGGGTCTCGAGGAAACCAGATTGCAAGGTGTTGAAGAGAGACTCTAGTTCTTGGCTACGGGTATGGGCCATGAGGATGGGTGAACTGAAAAGGGAGCGGGCTGGGTCAGAAAATTTTGCAGAAAAATGATATGGATGAATGTGATAAGGGAGAAGAGATGAATCTAATGGAATAGGTCTCAAATAATGGTGAAAA
>ML789803.1:299520-387555 GCA_009831015.1 Picea engelmannii
TATATATATATATATATATATATATATATATTGTGCATCACTTGCACACATTTATATCATTCATTCACAATTGTTTGATCTTAATATCAACCTTCTCTAATTAGAATTTATATTCATTTACATTACCAATCTCACAGATATAATAAGAATTATGTCTCCCTCTCTACATGGAAACAACCAACAAAATCCACTCTTTCTCTTCTGCTACCAAATCATTCCACAATTCAGAAAATAAAAACTATGTAATTACAACATTACCTAAGGCAACAAGATAACAACTCCAGTATCTCTTCATGCCTCAAACCATTCTTGGTCAACAAAAATTTACCAAGGAAATCCTTTCCTAGCTTCCCTGTCACTGCTACTTGAGCATATTAAGCCATACTGATATGGATATCATGCACCTTTGGATGTCAATATGATGCATTATCCTTTAGGAGAATATCGATATATATATATATATATATATATATATATATATATATATATATATATATATATATATATATATATATATATATATATATATATATATATATATATATATATATCATGCAGGAGCATCGTAAGCAGCCAACCAAGCAAGCATAAAGGCAGAAGACAGCTGGAAGAGTGCAACACACATTTTGCACATTTTGAAATGTTTTTTAAAAATTAATGAGCAGATATTAATGTAGTAGTTAAAGGAAGCATACTTGCATGTTGTAAACAAATCTTGAGCGATTTGCTCTCATCTGCAGGATGTAATAGGCATTAAATCTGTTTAATGAAAGTAGGTAGATTTGAATTAAGATATTAGACAGTTTTAGAAGCGTAGGAGGGAAAACGGATATAGACACCCTCACCCTTGTATCATTGTAATTTTGGTAACATTATCATCATTGAGAACTGTAGCAGAGAGCTGTAGAGAAGAACCCATGTACAAGAGCACTTGAGTTAATATATGAAGCTTTGACTCAATATTCATGGTGTTATGATGCTTACTGTTTACATTTGTTGAATGGTATGCTTACAGTTGATTTATTTCTCTGTTTATGTATTTGTTTCAATGTTGGGTTGAATGTGTGATTTCATGTTGAATGTATGAAGTCTAAGAGAGGAGAAGAATGAGTTTCAATTGTTTCTCTTCCCGAGAGTTCCTGCAAGGAGTGCAGTGAAACGTCCGCAAGGTGTGCATTAACAAGGGTCTGAGTTTTATGTCAAAAAGCTCAGGAAAGATACCATTGTTCTCATACCAACAGAAGTGCAGGTGAAGCACAGAGCCGTGCAAGGTGTGCACAGGCTAGTTGAAGCCTTAGAAGTTATCAACTAAGGTGAAGGTGGGAGGACTACTGTTGCAAGGAGTGCACAAAGTCAAGGACTCAAATAACCATAGGTTATTTGAAAGATTGCCGCAAGGAGTGCAATTAGGATTTCTCTTGGAGACTTAACTTCACAAGTGAAAGCTAAATATGGTTAGTACCTTTAAAAGTGTTCAAAGGAAGGTATAAATCGAACCACTTCGAAGAAAGATGGGGAGCGAAATCATCGCACAAAAGTTAAGTTCCAGTGGAAGGATGCTAAGTCAATTTGACTAGAGAGTCATTGAGGACTGAATCGGGCGGTCAGAATTCTCTGTGGAGAGCTCACGAAGTCGCGAGGACCATAGGATCTTGCAGAGCTATAAAGTGATTAGAGGTTGGTGCCAGCACCTTAGGATCTAGGATCAATGTGAGTCATTGATCGTGATTTGTATAAGTCTTTGGATCATATCGCGAACTCGGGGTTCATGAGTTTGGAGGCCAAACCAAAATTCCTATTTTGTGTGAAGTTCCGAGTTGTGAGGAGAAGGGAAGGAGATCCAGACCGTTGGATCCAAGCCACGGGAGAATTGTTGGATCAGAACCTCCGCGTGGTATCGCGTACTCGGGATTTTGGAGTTTGAGGGAGTTTCTTTTCGACTGCAAAAGTCGCGAAGTGTCGATCTCCGAGGGCTCGTGCGAACACGTGGCACATCCGTTTGGTGGGGACCGCATGGTTGACAGGTGGCGCAAACATAGAGCACAGAGAAAAGTGGAAGCGGGTGACAGGTGGTAGACATACGTCACCTAGGAAAGGAGTCAACCCATTGTTGACTTATCACATCTTGGGGATTCATGAAGGAGGAGCACAGGGGCTCAACGCTCCAACTCGCGAAGTTATGAGTTGTGAGGGGTGCTAAAGCTAGGCCCTAGCCAGTGGTTGTTTGTAGAGGCACTAGCAAGGAAGGGGCCATACCCATATCGCACTCTCGAGCATCAGAGGTTTGGAGTCGAGGGTCTTCAATTCACAAACTCGCAAGATCGCAAGTCAAGAAAGGTTCTTGTGCTAAGGCCGGGTTGTGGTCGTGTGGAGGCAAAGACTCACACCTGGTGCACATGGTGCAGGTGGAGTTTTCGTGAAGGACCTATGGATCAGATTCGTTGAAGGTTTCAACAAGGAACCAAAGGAGCCGCTTTGGCTCGAGGAGAATTTAGAATGATCCTGTGCGGATCTCGGCCTGAGGGCAGGGGGTCTGCATCAAGAGTGGTATCAGAGAACAAAATATTTTCTTTTCTTTCTGTAGCAGAGAAAAGGGAGAAAGTTTACAGCCATGCTACCGAGAAGAAGAGACAGGCCAATGCGAATGACTGATCCAGCAAGGGAAAGAGAAACGTGTGAGTTACATGCCAGGCCTGATGCCATGGAGACAAAACAGAGGCACACAGTTGACATTGGGGATATCAACGAAGCTGAAATTTAAAATGAAGATGGAAACGAAGGAGAAGAAGTTGCAGTCGAAGATGCTGCAGATGAACGCCTATTCAGGGCTGTTGCAAGGATAGGTGCCAGAGCAAAAATGGACATTCCATTGTACAAAGGCAACTTAGATGTTGAAGAACTTCTAGACTGGATTAGAGCTCTGGATAAATACTTCGACTATGAGGATGTCGAGGAAGACAAGAAGGTCAAACATGCCTTCACTAGACTTAAAGGGCATGCATCACTATGGTGGGATGAACTGTAGGTTGACAGACGTTGCAAGAGCAAGCATAAAATCAAGAGCTGGGATAGAATGGTTGCAAAAATGAAAGACAAATTTATACCTAGGGATTATCAAATCACTCTGTTTCGGAGGATGCAGAATTTGAGACAGAAGTTGATGTCAATGAAAGAAGACACTGAAGAGTTCTACAGGATAAACATTAGAGCAGGTCATCGAGAAAGCGATGATGAAAAAGTTTCCAGGTACATGAATGGTATGCAATATGACATTCAATATGAGATGAGCATGATGACTATTGGAAATGTGGAAGATGCTTATCAGATGGCTCTGAAATCTGAAGAGAACCTGAGCCGGAAGCAAGGTCAAAGAGGCCAAGGTAGAAGGCCAGCCAGAGGAAAAACAATTGCCCAAGATTGAACTCAGAAATCTAAAGAATAGGGGAATAAACCTCAAACTCAACATGAGAAAGGAGGAAGCTCACAGAGAGGGAAGTATGCTAATAGAAATACTTTTCCTTGAGCTAGAGGAAGAGGAAGAGGCAGAGGCGATGAAGTAAAATGCTTTGTCTGTGGAAAGATCGGACATAAATCCTATGAGTGTCCAAATAAGAAGAAAGATGGTGGTGAAAATCACATTGTCGAAGCTCAAGGATGGAATGTTGAGGTAGAAGACACTGAGGGCGGAAGATCCTTAATGATGAGGAAAATTCTCTTAAAGCCAGAGAAGGATGCAGAGAACCCGGCCCAAAGAAATAGTCTGTTTAGGACTGTTTTCAAAACTAAGGATAGAGTATGCAAAGTCATAGTGGACAACGGTAGCACAAACAATATCGTATCTACAGATATGGTAGAAAAGCTGGAGCTGGAGACTATTGTACATCGAATCCCATATAGAGTTTTGTGGGTACAAAAAGGACATCAGGTAAATGTCACTAAACAATGTTTAGTTGAATTTAAAATAGGAGGATATAAAGATGAAATATTATGTGATGTCATTCCCATGGATGTTTTTCATCTATTGCTGGGTAGACCATGGCAATATGATAGAAACGTAGTTCATGATGGGAGAAAGAACATGTACACCCTAGAAAAGAATGGTAGGACTCACATGTTGTTGCCAATTAAGGATAAAGAAGTGAAAACAGAGATGAGAAAAACTATACTTCTCATGTGTGGGAAGGAAATTCTTAATGAGGTTAAGAAGAAGGAAGACACACAATTTATTGTGGTCAGGAAGCCCAAAATTGTTTTGACCAGTATGAGAATAGATGATTTACCAGAAGAAATCTAGGAGTTTTTGGGAGAGTTTGTTGATATAGTAGTGGGCGAACTACCTTGTTTGTTTCCACCTATCAAGAGTATAAGACATCATATCGATCTTATACCTGGAGCCAGTTTACCGAACAAAGCCACATACAGGTTGACACCGCAGGAAAATGAAGAAGTTAAGAGGCAAGTCCAAGACTTAATGGACAAGGGATTGATTCAGGAGAGCTTGATTCCATGCACTATTCCAATAGTGCTCAGTCCAAAGAAAGATGGAGGCTGGAGAATGTGTACAGACTCAAGGGAAATCAATACTATTACCATCAGATATAGATTTCCATTTCCAAGGATTGACAATTTGATGGATTGCTTGAGTGGAGCAAAGTTTTTTTCAAAGATTGATTTGAAAAGTGGATATCATCAGATTAGAGTGAGAGAAGGTGATGAATGGAAGACAACATTCAAGACAAATGAGGGGCTGTATGAATGGCTTGTCATGCCATTTGGCTTAATGAATGCGCCCAATACTTTCATGAGATTGATGAACAAAGTCCTGAAGGATTTCATTGGGAAATTTTTCATTGTATATCTTGATGATATATTAATTTTCAGCAGGACAGAAGCAGAGAACTTAAAGCATTTAGCTGCAGTGATGAGGAGATTATAGCAAGAGAAATTGCTGATCACTTTGAAGAAATCGTCATTTATGAGAACATAACTCATTTATTTGGGTTTTGTTATCTCTGCAAATGAGTTGAAGATGGATCCGGAAAAGGTAAATGCAATTAAAAATTGTCCATCACCGAAGAACGTGTTTGAAGTTTGAAGCTTCCATGGTTTGGCTAGTTTCTACAGGAAATTCATCCAAAATTTTAGTGATATTAGTGCACCAATGATGAATATGGTGAAGAAAAGACATAAATCTTTTCATTGGACAAAATAAGTAGAGAATATCTTCAATTTGTTGAAAAAGAAGATCACTGAGCAACCAATTCTGGTTTTGTCAGATTTTAGCAAGACATTCCAGGTTAGGTGTGACGTGAGTTGATTTGCAATTGGAGCGGTCTTGAGCCAAGATGATAGGCCGATCGCATATTTCAGTGAAAAACTGAATGAAGCGAAGATCAAGTACTCCACATATGACAAGGAACTCTATACAGTCATACAAGCGCTGAAGAAATAAAGACACTATTTGGTTCCCAAGGAGTTTGTTTTGTACAACGATAATCACACTTTGCAATTCATAACTCAAGAGGAGAAGTTGAACCAAAAGCATGATAAATGGGTTGAATTCATGCATAATTTTACTTTTGTGATTAAGCATATTTCTGGAACTACTAACAAAGTTGTTGATTCTTTGAGTAGGAAATGTTTGCTTATGCAGGAATTCAGAGTCAAGACTTTGGGTTTTGATAACCTCAAAGAAATATACAGAGATGACCCAGATTTTAAAGAGGCATATGAAGCATATGAGAACCCAATTCTTAGGGATAGAAGCCAATGGACTGATTACATGATCCAGGATGGATTATTGTTCAGGGGAAATCAGCTATGTATTCCAAAATGCTCCATGAGGGAGAATTTGCTGAAGGAAAAACATAGTGGAGGATTGGCCGAACATTTTGGTCATGATAAGACGTTCTCAAAGTTGAGTGGCTCATACTATTGGCCAAGGATGAGAACAGATGTTAAGAAATTCATGGATAGATGCAGAATTTGCCAACACACGAAAGGAAAGAGGCAGAACACAGGGTTATATCAACCATTACCCATACCAGAAAGGCTGTGGGAAGTAGTGAGCATGGATTTCATATTGGGACTGCCAAGGACACAAAGGGGATATGATTCAATCTTTGTGGTAGTCGACAGATTTTCAAAAATGGCACATTTTATACCATGCCAGAAAACCAGCGACACAACTCATATTGTGAACCTGTTTTTCAAGGAAGTCGACAGACTTCATGGTTTTCCAAGGAGTATAATTTTTGATCGAGATACCAAGTTCGTAGGACATTTCTTGAGGACTTTATGGAAGAATCTAGGGACAATTTTTTCTTTTAGCTCAGCATATCATCCTCAAATGGATGGGCAAATAGAATTCGTGAACAAGATCTTGGGAGATTTGATGAGGAGCTTAGTGAATGAACACCACAGTCAATGGGATCACATTCTACCATAGGCAGAATTTGCTTATAATGATTCTCTTAATAGAAGCACAAGGCAGATTCCATTCCAGATTGTATATGGAATGCAGCCAAGGGGATTTTCTGAATTGAAAGATGTAGAACAATCTAAATTCAGGAGTGCTAGTGCAGAGGACTTTGCAAAAGGAATGAAGGAGCTTCACATCCGAATTAGGGAGCGATTGCAGAGTTCAAGTCAAGAATACAAGCAGAGAGAAGATCAACACAGGCGAGAACTTCAATTTGAAGTTGGTGATCTGATTCTTGCACATATGAGGAAGGAGATGTTCGCAAGGGGAATGTATAACAAACTGAAGATTAAAAATATTGGACCGTGCAAGGTCATAAGGAAATTTGGGGCAAACGCATATGAGATTGAATTAGTCGATGGGGTTGAAATCTCACCGATATTCAATGTTGCGGATTTATACCCTTACAAAACTGAAGAAGCAGGAGCAGAGGGTGAGCAAGAATAGGTCCAATGGAAAAAACAAATGCCTATAACTGAAAAGCCACAAATGGAAAGCATAATTGACAAGAGGATTAGCAGAAAGACGAGGAGGAAAGAGTATTTTGAATACTTGGTCAAGTGGAAGGGACATCCAGTTGAAGATGCAAGTTGGGACGATGAAGCAGAAATTCAAAAGCATGGAAAGACCGTGCAAGATCTCATGAACACAAGTTCATGAAAATTTTCAAGTGAGAGAGTATGATGCAGGAAAATCATAAGAATCCATCCAAGAAAGCATAAAGGTGGAAGACAGCTGGAAGAGCACAGCACACATTTTTCACATTTTGAAATGTTTTTGAAAAATTAATTAGCAGATATTAATGTATTAGTTAAAGGAAGCGTACTTTCATGCTGTAAACAGATCTTGAGCGATTTGCTCTCATCTGTAGGATGTAATAGGAATTAAATCTATTTAATGAAAGTAGGTAGATTTGAATTAAGAGATTAGATAGTTTTAGAAGTGTAGGAGGGAAAACGGATATAGACACCCTCACCCTTGTATCATTGTAATTTTGGTAACATTATCATCATTGAGAACTGTAGCAGAGAGCTGTAGAGAAGAACCCATGTACAGGAGCACTTGAGTTAATATATGAAGCTTTGACTCAATATTGATGTTGTTATGATGCTTACTATTTGTATTTGTTGAATGGTATGCTTACAGTTGATTTATTTCTCTGTTTATGTATTTGTTTCAATGTTGGGTTGAATGTGTGATTTCATGTTGAATGTATGAAGTCTGAGAGAGGAGAAGAATGAGTTTCAATTATTTCTCTTACTGAGATTTCCTGCAAGGAGTGCAGTGAAATGTCCACAAGGTGTGCATTGACAAGGGTCTGAGTTTTATCTCAGAAAGCTCAAGAGAGATATCATTGTTCTCATACCAGCAGAAGTGCAAGTGAAGCACAGAGCTGTGCAAGGTGTGTGCAATCTAGTTGAAGCCTTAGAAGTTGTCAACTAAGTTGAAGGTGGGAGGACTACTGTTGCATGGAGTGCACAGAGTCGAGGACTCAAATATCCAGAGGTTATTTGAAAGATTGTCGCAAGGAGTGTGAGCAGGATTTCTCTTGGAGACTTAAGTTCACAAGTGAAAGATCAGGAGGGTTAGTACCTTTAAATGTGTTCAAAGGAAGGCATAAATCAAACCACTTCAAAGAAAGACGGGGAGAGAAATCATCGTGCATAAGTTAATTTCCAGTGGAAGGACGCCGAGTCAGTTTGACCAAAGAGTCATTGAGGAGTGAATCTGGCAGTTAGAATTCTCCGTGGAGAGCTCGCGAAGTCACGAGGACCGTAGGATCTTGCAGAGCTATAAGGTGATTAGAGGCCAGTGAAACCCATCACCTTAGGATCCATGATCAACGTGAGTCATTGATCGTGCTTTGTATAATCCGTTGGATCATATCGCGAACTCCGGGTTTGTGAGTTTGGAGGCCAGACCAAAATTCATGTTTTGCATGAAGTTTTGAGTTGCGAGGAGCAGGGAAGGAGATATAGACTGTTGGATCCAAGCCATGGGAGAACCGTTGCATCAGAACCTCCACATGGTATCGCATACTTGGGGTTTTGTAGTTTGAGGGAGTTTCTTTTCGACTACATAAGTTGCGAAGTGCTGAGCACCGAGGGCTCATGTGAACACGTGGTACATCTGTTTGGTGGGGACCGCATGGTTGACTAGTGGTGCAAAGATAGAGTGTAGAGAAAAGTCGAAGCAGGTGACAGGCGGTAGACATAAGTCACCTAGGAAAGGAGTCAAACCATTGTTGAATTATCATGTCTCGGGGATTCGTGAAGGAGGAGCACAGGGGCTCAACGCTCTAACTCGCGAAATTATGAGTTGTGAGTTTGTGAATTGAAGACCCTTGACTCCAAACCTCTGATGCCTGAGAGTGCGATACGGGTATGGCCCCTTCCTTACTAGTGCCTCTACAAACAACCACTGGTTAGGGCATAGCTTTAGCACCCCTCACAACTCGTAACTTCGTGAGTTGGAGCGTTGAGCCCCTATGCTCCTCCTTCGTGAATCCCCGAGACGCAATAAGTCAATAATGGGTTGACTCCTTTCCTAGGTGAGATATGTCTACCACTTGTCACCTGCTTCCACTTTTCTCTGCACTCTATGTTTGCGCCACATGTTAACCATGCAGTCCCCACCAAACGGATGTGCCACGTGTTCACATGAGCCCTTGGTGCTCGGCACTTTGCAACTTATGTAGTCGAAAAGAAACTCCCTCAAACTCTGAAACCCCGAGTACGCGATGCCACGCGGAGGTTTTGATCCAACGGTTCTCCCGCGGCTTGGATCCAACGGTCTGGATCTCCTTCCCTGCTCCTCGCAACTTGGAACTTCGCACAAAACAGGAATTTTGGTCTGGCCTCCAAACTCATGAACCCCGAGTTCACGATATGATCCAACAGCTTATAGAAAGCACGATCAATGGCTCACGTTGATCCTAGATCCTAAGGTGATGGGTTTCACTGGCCTCTAATCACCTTACAGCTCTGTAAGATACTATATACATATATATATGTATATACATCCAACTCGCGGGAAGTTGGATGTGACAAGATTTTACATGCATGCACAATCATGTTCAAACCTGTGACCATCAAGGAAATTCGATGTCCATAATAGATCCATGTAAACAATCAATGGTAAAGATTAATGAATCGATCGATGGAAATAATTTGATGGAAAGAAGGTCCACGGTGGTGATAAAGCCACATGGAAGGATTGTTGTGTGGAGACGTGAAAGAACCAAGATCATTGATCATTATAGAGAAATGGAAGGCGCAAAAAGCAGAGCCACTAATTATAGTGAGCCTCTAATTTCACAGAACCACCATCTATACTAGAATCGCTATTTGGATCAGTGAGGAGGAAGATCAACAGTTGATCATAGAATGCATCAACTATTATTCATGAAAATGATATCATGTGGCAAACAAGAAGAATCTTTGAAATCATATTAAATAAGATCGGATGATGGAGATCATGTCATCCATTTGGAGAGGAGATCAATGACTCTCGTCGAATTACGGGAAAATAACTTGCACATCGGTTAATAGAAAGGAATTGCCTTGCGATTTCAACATGTGTTCAAAAAGAAATACATACGTCGACTTATTTTTCATTGCATCCCCCCCTTTCCTCGAGATCCAAGTCAAGAGTGTATCCCCCCGCAATAAATCCCTTGGTCCCACATGCCTAGTTCTATGCCCATTGGGCTAACTCAAGTGACAAAGGAAAACAATCCACGGGGGATTACACTATGTGTGAACACTTTAATGGCGTTTCAGATGCTCTGGTCAGCTCGAAGGATGATTTGGGTCCACACTAAATGTAGACTATGATTGTGTAAAACATATATATCCATCATGATGATGATAACAAGTGTGTGTAGAACGATGAATGTGTGGGTGTGAAAAGTGAGTGGGAGCAGAAGTGCGAAGAGTAGAGGCTATGTGGTATATGTGAAGTTGTGAAGATGATATGAAGCTTAAGTACACAGAGGATGAAGCATGTTGGGGGAATTTATTAAATAAAATTAAGATACTTATGCAATTCAAGGGTAGTAGGGTGGAGTAAGGAAAGATTGAGTTGGATCTCAATTAGTAGGTTGTTGCATGTTTGTAGGTTGGTTCCTGGATTATGATTTGGTTATCATAAGAGGATTGATTTCCTCATCCATTTGTAGGTTGTTTCCTATTTGCAGGTTGGTGCCTGGTTTATGAGTTGGAGCTCAATTTGCAGGTTGGTACCTATTTGTAGGTTGGTGCCTACATAAGATTAGTGTCATCATCCATTTGCAGGTTGGTGTTTTTTTGTAGGTGGGTGACTATAGAGGATTAGTGTCCTCATTGATAGTTATTCATACATGAATTGATATTGATTTATAAATATTTTCAAGGTCTTCACAATCTAAGTTCCCACCTCTATATTTGTAAATGTGTTGAATAATGTCTATGACTATGATGAGTACATTTATAGTATAACTGATTGCAAGTGTAAATACTAACTATGTTTTAAAATCAAACGAGAATAAAAAGTAATATAAGTATACCATACTGATTCACCCCCCTCTCAGTACTATCAAACATTTCAACAATTGGTATTAGAGCAGGTTACTTCATCAATAGTCTAACCACTGGAAGGAAGATACCAACAGATCACATGGTTAAACAAGAGAGACTATCCTTAAGAAAATATCCATACTTTGATGGAATAGATTATTCCTTCTGCAACATTAGAATGAGAGTGTATATGCAGTCACTAGGATATGATGTCTGGGAATCAATCAAGAATGGTTATGAAACTCCAAAAAATTTACTTTTTGACATAGGTGCATGAAGCTCAGTGACAATAACTCAAAAGCCATGAATTCAATTTTGGAAGGATTAGCAAAATCATAATTCACCAAAGTTATGCACTACAAATATGCAAAGGATATGTGGGATAAAATGAAGAACACTTATGAAGGAGATGATAAAGTCAAGCAAGAAAAAATACAAACTCACATGATTCAATTTGAAAGCCTGAAGATGGATGAATAAGAAAATAGTGCAACATATCTTCTTCATGTGGATGGAATCGTAAACATCATCAGAGGCTTAGGTGAAAAAATTGATGAAAACTTTATTGTGAAAAAAGTACTCATGTCACTTCCTATGAGATTCAATCCTAAGATATAAACTCTTGAAGATAGAAAATATTTGGACAAATTAACAATGTATGAATTGCATGGAATTCTTATAGCATATGAGATGCGAATAGGACAAGAACAAGTACCTAAAATGGAAGAAACATTCAAAGTCTGAAAGAAGACTAACATAATAAAAGATAAATCAAATGACAACTCAAATGATGATTCTGATATAGAAGAAGCCAACTTTGTAAGAAGACTCCAGAGAGGAACTGGAAAATATAAAGGTATGCTTCCTTTCAATTTTTTAAATTTTGGTGGAGTAGGACACTTTGCTGCCAAATGTCCTCATGATAAGAACATGGATAACAAATATCAAGATAAATTTAACCCTAATGAAAGAATGAAGGGTAAAAGTAAAAGGAAAAAATACTTCCACAAGCAAAAGAAGAACCTTTATCCCAAATAGGACTACTAGTCATCTTATAAAAGTGATGAAGAAGTTGAAGATGATGTTCTCTTCATGGTCCAAGAAACATAGTGCAATGAAGATGAAGACAATAAAAAAATCCCATAGATTGGAGAAAATGACGATGTGGATGTTGATATTGAAGGAGAATTACTTTGTGCCCTAGATGAAATAGAAAGGCTCAGAAGAAAGAATAGATAGTTGAAAGAAAAATGGTCACATAATTCTAATATGGCTTCTCAACTAGAAGAACAGAAGAAATTTGAAGAGGAAATAATGAATCAACTGCAGAAAAAACAAGAAGATTGTGAGAAACTTGAAAAATAAAATGTTACCCTAATGACAGAAATCAATGTACTTATGGATGAGATGAACAATAGTAAAAAAATTGAACAAAGTCCCATGATGTTAGACAATATGCTTATAATCAAAGATCACCATTCGACGGAACTAGACTTGGTTACAATCCCAACCCCACATTACAGAGAACCATGGAAGAACCCAAGGGATATGCTATGGAACTGAACAATCCCACTGAACGAAATGAGAACACCATTGAAGAAAAACATGATAAGTTGAAGCCAATTGTCCTTCATAGGAAGAAAGAATCAAGAAAGGTGATGACACCAAGAAGATCTACTATGAACGTGTATGAATATCTCTTTCTTGGTAATTGTTTTCCATGCAATAATTTTGGACATAACACAATAAACTACAAAGCATATCTAAGAAATGACCCAAGAATAAATGGAGGCATGTACAATTCTCCAAGAAATAATTATATGAATAACAAAGTCAATAATCATGTTGACAACATAAACATGAATTTATTTTCTCCATTGTTTAACTACAATATTGAATGTTATAAATGTCATAATTTTGGCCACAAATATTAGGATTCAAAAAGTTGGATACAGGCCCCTATTGACATACAAATTGTTGTCAACAATACCATCAAAGTCTGGAGGAAGAAACAAGAGAATATTTCTCAGGAAGAATGTGATTTAGCAATGCATGCTCACAAAAAAGAAAGTTATTGGTACATAAACAGAGGATTCTCAAGGCATATGAATGGTGATAAAAACAAATTTATTATGCTAAAGAGAGAGAATGGAGGAAGTGTTTCATTTGGATATAATAAATCTTCCAAGATAATTGGGAAAGGTAAAGTCAGCCTTGGAAGTCAAAAGGCCACAATAGAAAATGTTCCGCTAGTTGAAGATTTAAAGCATGACCTTATAAGTGTCAGTCAAAAATGTGACTAGGGACACACACTCTTGTTTAACTCCCATAAATGCAGAATAAGAAAAGAATACACTGGCAGATTGGTAGCAACAACAATCATAACTCCAAACAATGTATATATTCTAAATAAAATTGGAAGAGAAGTATGTTGTATGGGATTGATAGATGAAAGTTGGTTATGGCATAAGATAATGGTACATTTAAGCTTTGACAATTTATTCAAGTTCAGTAACAACGAGGAAGTAAGAGGTATGCCAAAAATCATTAGGCCCTCAAACCCAATTTGTAAAAATTGTCAACATGGGAAACAAACAAGAGTGAGATTCAGAACCAAGGAATATTCAAAATCAAGACCATTGGAACTCATCCACGCCAATCTCTGTGGGCCAACAAAATCACAGAGTCTGTAAGGTAACTATTACTTCATATTTTTCATTGATGATTATACAAGAATTACTTGGGTATCCTTTCTCAAGCATAAATCAGAAGCCTTTGAGAAGTTTAAAGCATTCAAAGCAATAGTTGAAAATGAAACAAATTTGAATCTCAAATTCCTAATGTTAGATAATGGAGTATAATTCACCTCAGATGAGTTTAATAAATTTTGTGAAGATCATGGAATAAGAAGACACTTATCAGCTGCAAGAACTCCTCAACGAAATGGAGTGGCTAAAAGGAAAAATAGGACTATACAAGAAATGGCCAGAATTATGCTAAATCAAGCTAAATTGTTAGATGTATTTTGGAGGGATGGATTTTACACAAATGTCTATATTATGAATAGACCACAACTCCACGCTAACAGTGAAAAAACTCCATATGAATTGTGTAAAGGCAATCCAACAAATGTCAAACACCTTAACATTTTTGGAAGAAAATACTACATAAAAAGAGACGATGATAACCTTGGAAAATTTGATTCCAGATGTGATGAAGGTTTTTTCCTTGGGTACTCCTCTTAAAGAAAAGATTAAATATGTTTAAACCCAAGATTAGAAAAAATTATTGAAAGTGCAAATGAAGAGGGGATGATGAAAATCCTGGAAAGATCAAGATGCAAACAAATGACCAGCCAACAATAACAAGCTATAGTGATGAAGAGAAAGACAATGAGGAATATAATGCAGAGGAAGAAGAAGAAGAGAAAGATTGTGAGGAAGAGAAGATTGTATGAAGAGGAAGAAGAGGAAGCTCCTAGACAAGACACAAAACCCCCCTCAAGATATGTTCAAAAGAACCACCCTAAAGAAATGATTCTTGGAGAGAACAACAAAGGTGTCCAAACAACAAAACAATTGATAAGATCACCAGAACATGCAAATCTATATTTACAGTCTAAAATAGAACCCAAGAACTTTGAGGAAGCTAGTAGAAATAAAAATTGGGTTAATGCTATGAATGAAGAATTAGATAAACTTGAGAAAAATGAAACTTGAGAGCTAGTTCATAGAACAAAATACAAGAATGTAATTATCACCAAGTGGGTTTTTAGGAACAAACTGAATGATGCTGGACAAGTAGTGATAAATAAGGAAAATTTTGCATGTAAAGGATATTCTTAAGTTGAAGAGGTAGAATTTGATTAAACTATTTCTCCAATATACAGACTAGAAGCCATTAGAATCTTCTCGACATTTTCAAGCTAAAAGAGTATCAAAGTCTATCAAATGGATGTTAAATATCCATTTCTAAATGGAAATTTGGAAGAGGAAGTATTCATTGAACAACTTGAGGGATTTCAGTTGTCATAAAATCAAGACTATGTGTATAAATTGAAGAAATACCTCTATGGTCTAAAGCAAGCACTTGGAGCTTCATACTCAGGGATTGATAAGTACCTACAACAACAAGGATTCAAGAGAGGAACCGCGGAAAGTAATATTTACATCAAAGAAGAAAATGAAAATATGATATCATTGTGGTCTATGTAGATGATATCATCTTTGGAAGCGACTATGATGATCTAAGTCAAAGGTTCTCAAAGAACATGCAAAAATAATTTGAGATTTCCATGTTGGGTGAGTTGTCCTTCTTTCTAGGTCTGCAAATATCTCAGTCAAATAAAGTCATATTAATTTATCAAACAAAATACATTAAGGATATGTTAAAGAAGTTGAAGATGGAATATTTCAAGCCTGTCAATACTCCCATCAATGATTGGTAGCCTTTTATATATAATTGCATCAAGGCCTGATTTTGTGTAAGATGTTGGATTGGTTTCAATATTTCAATCTGCACCAAAAGAATCGCATGTGATGGAACTCAAAAGAATTCTTAGATAGTTGAAGGGAACAATGGATTTTGGACCATGGTATCCAAAAGGAGAGAATTTTACTCTAACAACATACACTTATGAATATTGGGTAGGAAGTGTTGATGATAGGAAAAGCACAAGTGGTGGAGCATTCTTCTTGGGTAGTTGTTTAGTATCCTAGTTAAGCAAGAAACAATCCTCAATTTCCTTATCCAAAACAGAAGCAAAGTACATTGTAGAAGCATCATGTTGTACACAAATCCTTTGGATGAAGAAAGCCCTAAAAGACATTAAAGTAGAATACAAGAAGCCAATTTCTATACTATGTGACAACACCAGGGCCATAAATATTTCCAAGAACCCAATGATGCACTCAAAGAAAAAAGTATCCCAATCAAATATCATTTTTTGAAGGAATAGGTGAATGATAAGACCATCAAGTTGGAGTATATTCCTACCAAGGAACAAATTGAAGATATATTTACCAAACCCCTACCTAGATATGCATTTGAGTATCTCCGATGGAATATCATATTCATTCCCATTTCTCTGTAAAGAGTTCAAATGAAATTTGTTGGGAGCCCAACAAAACCAAAAACTTAGGGGGAGAGTGCATATGATTGCATGTTGCAGAAACAGAAATATCCGAAGATCAAAACTGAGAAGCATTATCCCAGGGGGAGTTAGTACATCCCAAGGAAAAGTCAATGCAAACAAAGTCTATTCAAAAGCCTACCAAAAAGGGGGTTTTAGAAACACCCATACTACACCAACTACAAATGCAACAAAATAAGGAGAGTATGCATGGAGACAAGATAAATCTATTTAGGCATTGAATGTTTGGATTAGAAACAATAAAATCATAAGAAGGGCTTTCCTAGATCAATGGTAAATAGCTACAAATAGTGACTATGTACAAAGTTATACTGGCAACAATTCTGAAGCAACCCCTTGAAATACACAAGAGAAAATGTATGATCCTCAGGAGGAGAGTTATTGACAGGGGGGTTGAAGAAAGGTAGATAATATTAAATGGATTCTTGTCATTGTTGTAAAAGGGGAAGAGAATGCAATAAAACATCATTCAACATACCCACATGGAGATAAAGAGATATTTTAATCAGTGGTTGCCATCAATGACAAGGGGGAGATTGTTGGATATTTTTCATTTTGTGTCATTGATGTCAACATTGTAGGGGGAGTTTGTTTGATTGATTATTTAACAAACTTCTCAATGACAAGTTGTTTGTGTCAGGATGACAACAATGGTATGATCACGTCATGTGATTGTGGATGAGAATATGATGACATCTACTAACATGATAGTCTTATACATTACAAATTGTTGAGATAACTAACAGAATGAAGTCCACACTGAAGGTCTCTTATCATCCACCATGTTGATGCCTATATGAGATTTCAAGAGAAGTTATATGTGACAAGAGTTTACATGCATGTACACTCATGTTAAAACATGTGACCAACAAGGAAATTCAATGTTTATAACATATCCATGTAAGAAATCCATGGTAAAGATTAATGAATAAAATGATGGAAATAAGGTCTACGGTGGTGATAAATCCACGTGGAATGATAGTGATTAAGGGATTTTTTCCCTGTGATCGTGGGTCATAATCACAATAGAGCAAGACTAAGTGAAAGAGACAACAGTCTCCCCTCAGTGACAAGCACACAAAAACTAAATAAAATAACTGATTTAATTAGGAGAAAGTAGGGATCGAGAGGAGAAAATAAGGTCCACCTTATTATCCCGTTTGCTATCGATACCCACTCCAATTCTCTGAAGAGATCTTGATCTTCTGCTTGAATAATCCCACAAGATAGATACAAAACTAGGGCCACGACGGAAGTAGTTATGCAACCAAAAGCATGTGCAGGTTATATGTCATATTCAAATTAAGCATACGAATAAATGTACATTGAAGACAAATATGGGGGAAAGAAAACTCTTTTATTATAAGCAAGTTGGAAAGGTAAGTTACAACCTTGTCTAGCCTTAGGCACCATATTGAAACCAATTGTCTGGGTTCCTCCGAGAATCCTCAAGAATCAACTCAACTGATATTATCTTCTCTCGATGACTCATCTAGGGATAAGGAGACACCATATAGCCACATAAAATGAGAAATAAGATATGGAAAAGGAGTTTCCAGACTAAAGGGGATGATGCTCAGAGAATTATAGGGAAAGGAGGCTTGCTAGATGCTAACAGCATAACGTTTCTCCAAGGGACTTGTGTTTTCCTATTTAGACCTCTATGTTTATTTTATATCTTCCCAAATATGTTTGGGGAGTTGAATTCCATTGTGTAGGGGAAAGAATCATTGGGAAATGAGACAAACCGAAAAACCTTCTGGAAAACATGAGATTATTTTATTTTTCACCAAAAATGAGGGCATACACAGGTTGCAGTGAGGAAAGTCGCAGATGTCTGCGCTACGGATGTGCTCTTAGAGCATGCTTTTTAGATGATTTTTGAGAGGACCTTTAGGGAAAATTATAACAAGAATTGGGAAATGGTTAGGACATAGCACAAATGCATAGGTGTGGAATTTTTTGCTATAATAGATACCCCTTAATGTGTGATGTTAGAAGGAAGAAATGATGGCCAAAATACATTATGAAACTCTGAGAGGCAAGGATGCATTGAAGTATCCATGGAGGTTAATGAACAACTTATCTAAAAAGAAATAACCATCAACAAATATCAAGCAAGAGTTTTGTTCCCAAGTCAACCATACCCATTCTCAAGAGTGATAACAAAAAAAATACAATACGAATCCATGGTACATATGAAAGTATGACTGATGTCCATTGCCACAAAAAATACACAGTGGATCCATGTGATAAATATGAAGTAGCAAGCACGGACATGAAAAATATACAATGGATCCATGTCAAAGCAGATCATAGCCATGAAGAGATACATAATGGAGCTATGTCTCAAGATAAAGAACATAGTATATCTGGAACTAAGAGAATGAAAAAACAAATTCTTTGCAAGCACCAACGTCTATGATGTGGCACCATATGATTTGGGAAGGATCACAAAAGAGGTGGTGCTCATACTTCACCCGAAGTCTTCACAACGATCCATCATGGTACAAGTATGCATTATGTGAATAGATGAGCTGAAGTCAAACACAGTGAGACATCATTTGATTACCGGTCATTGATGTATACCGTTAACAAACGTGAGACAACCCACCAATAATGATTATGGAATTCAAGGTACCATGGTACTATCTAACAAGTGTTAATGAATGAGTTGGTGTCAAACACCTGGTAGAAACTATTGAGTAGGGGACATTGAGGTATTCCCACTGTCAATAGCGAGGGAACCTTCCAATGATGATCAGAAGCCCCAAGGTACCAAACATATCTCTAGATCTTTCTCCTAGAGTAAGATGTGTCAAATTCGATGGGATGGAACCTGCTGGAAGGAAGGCATTAAGCATCCTCCATCATCCAACACGAGGGGTGGTAGAAGGCCAAATATTAGGAATATATCAAACGAAGAGACTGATACTTGTGATGATGAAAATTGACTTGGGAAGGGTGACTTGCAAGGTCAAAGGATAACTGCAGCATGGCTGACACAGGTTGAAAACTTTCCCTTGAACATAAGCATGACTCATTATGTGATTTGGGAAACATGACTATAAATTGGGATACATTTGTGACACAAGAGGCATAAAAAAAAGCTCCATTTAGTTGGAAGAATAACCAATCGAGGGAGAAAAAACTCAGAAACGAGAAAAAATCTCCTAAAGCCATACTAAACCCGAAACAATGAGATACTAACTCAAGATTGTGCGTTGTTCAAGGGCAACAAGACTGTTGCCAAAAAAAGAGATAAATTTTTTCCCATTCTTTTTCTTTTTTTTTCTTTTTCATATCATAGAAGCCTGGAAAATAATAAAATAATGCGTAAACGAGTGTTGTGGAAAAGAAAACTAGTTCAGAGCACAAGGAACATACCTATGCTCAATGCAAGGAAGCATGTGTAGGATAAGGGCACTCGACGGATGTTCCCTCCAAGGATAAGGTATCAAGTCGCAAGGGAATAAATTGCAAGGATGGGAAATGATAGGAATGCATAGGCAATTGGTTCAACAACAACATGTTGAAGCTGACATTAGGCCTAAAAGTGTGAGTAGTCAATATGTATATGTATATATGAATCAACTTGTTGGAACACACACAATTCTAAACTTTTGGGCTTTATATTTTTCACCTCTTAGGAATAAAATTGTACCCAAAGAAAGCAGAAACTTGGAAAATGGCCTTTTAATTTTAAACCAAATTCATTGCTTGTTAGTTAATAATAAAGCGTGTATGATATTTGTCGTTGTTGAGTTTCCTTTTTGATCGAACGATCCTAACGACCTCCAAAGTTATGACTCCGCCTGAGTTTTAAAAAAGTAAGTCTGTAACAGTCGCTTCGGAGCTCCACACTTTGGATGTTCCAACAAGTCTAAAAAATAAAATCCTCGAAGCTCCGAAACCCGAAGGTAGCTGCTCGGGAATTTTCCTAAATAATTTAAAGACACAAGTCATCATATATGTATACTTTTAAAGTCTTTCCCTGAGTTGATACATGGCTCTCAGTTTTGACATCTTCATTGAATTATTCACATGTTTCCAAGTGACACATGGCACCTCTCTTTTCTTGACATGTCATCCAATATGATCTCATCTCTGCCACATCACTACGGGAGATGACCCTTCGGGAATTTAACAAAGAGTGAGTTCACAAATCACCGAAGTATCTAACTGTCGAAGTATCAGAAATTTCAAAAAGTAAAAGGGAGTAAATCAAACGTTTAAATACTGAAGTTAATCGCGATCAAGAGTTAATTATGAGTCTGCAGTTCGAATTTCTGAAAGTTTTCCTTGTGTTATATTCAAAACCTATGAAGTCCGAACTTCTGAAATGTTGTGAGTTAAGCATGATTAATTAAGACTTAAGAGTGGTTACTCAATAATTAATTACTTCGCAGTTTCAGATTTCAGGAAATTTCTCTCATGATATATTAAAACCCCTGAAGTTCGAACTCTCGAAACACTTGAAGTTAATGCAACATTTTAAACACAATTAATTAAGGTTTTAAAAGCGATTATTGCGAGATTAACTCTTTCACAAATTCAGAATTTGAGATATTCCCACCCTGTCACATCCAAAACTCCCGAAGATGAATCATCGAAGTATTGATGGAATTTATGACTGATTAAGGATAATGATTCAAGTAAAGATTGCGGATCTCCAGGTAGTCATTTCCATTAACGTTAATAAATTCTTCGTCCGTAAGATTATACGAAGATCAATAAACCTTTTTTGTTTGAATAAAAGAACTTTGTATTTTAAGTCATTTTTACCATTCGCAATTATCAATTTTTATCCTGTCACGAACTCATAGACTTCCCCTGTAACAGGTAATCTCAATCTGTTTCCTTGAGGATTATGGCACAACGAAAAATGGAAAAAAAGCTTGATGCAGCGGGTGAGGATTCAAACCCGAATGAAGAAATTCTATCGGACACCACTCTGTGAGTCACGAGCACCATTAAAACTTGGACGCAAGTTTTCAAGATATTGAAACGTGAAATCATCAACTGTCCAGAACACTCTACCAAAGAAGACGACGAATCCTATGCATCTAAGATTACACATATAGCACAGTCAGAGCTGCACAAGATAGTTCCACAACCGAGAATCATGCCTTACAACGATATGATAAGTTGGGCCTTGGAACATGTTGATGTCCAGACAAGGAGCATCATCAACAACCAGTAGGTTGTCGTCGGCTCTTTCCGACTAGAACACCTATAAGTAATGTACAAAATCTCCCCTACTCATAAATACACTTACAATTCAACATTCCTTCTAGAGTTCGACAGAAAATAATGCGCTCAATACACTAGGAGCAATCCTGATATACTCAAGACTTGGTGGGGACATCCGAAAAAATTCAGATCCGACGCTCATGGTACATACGCCACAGTGTCTTTAGATGCTCATATGATCTATGTAGCCATGATGCTCTATCGCATGTTTGGGGAGAAGATCCCTACTCATTTCTCGGTTGAGTGAGTGGCCATCATGAACGAGGTAGATGAGGGTTACACTTTCAATTGGGCCAAAAGGCTGTCGGATAATTTGGCCAAGGAAATAGTTCATTTTTACATGTCGACGTATGTTATGGATTTCATTTGTTTCATGACCCCTTTCCCCTTGATGAATTGGAATTGGACTCCGACCAGTTCTGAACCTATTCATTTTTATCACTCCAAGCTATGGGAGGAGAAAGCCAAGGATTTCTTTCATGAAATTTGTCACAATGTTGTACTGCATGTTCACATAGCCATTTATGGTCACCCACCTCCTCGGATTTCAGAGAGGATTATGGGGAACCTGGGCAAGATCGCAGATTGGTTTATTGAGGAGAATTTCTCCTATATCATAGTTTTTGGTCGTTATGTGCCTCCTCATGCTCTCCCACATTTTTTACCCGACAAGGTGGTGTGCAGAGAAGTGGCATACTAGAAAGTGGCAGGAGGCATTAGCAAGGATATGAAAGTAGCTCGAAAAAAGGTTTGGCCAACTTTCCCCATTCAAGTCGGCATGCTCACATTGTTAGACTTCAGTCACTCCAAAGTCGAAGTCGCGGCCCTAGAGGATGTAAAATTAGTTGACATCGAATTCAAGAAGCATGATCCGCACAAGATAATGGAAATCCATCTAGCTCAGTTTATTATGAAGCAGTACATACATGAGAATTCCCCTTATGACAAAATGTTCAAGGGAGTTAAAACTTATGAGGAATTCCAAAGAAGATTCCAAACCCTGTCCCCGGACCAACAAGCTGGTTTCCTCATCTTTCAGAAACATAGGCGGAATAGTCTACCAAAGATACTGTAGGGAGAGTCCATAGCCTGACCTCCTTCACAGGAAGCCAGGACTATATTATCTGAGCCAATTCCCTCTGCTAAGCACAAATCCAAAGAGATCCCGAAAGGACCAGAAGTATTATCTCGTGAGATAAAAACATCACTGTTAGACTAGATGAGCTCACAAGAATTAGATCAATTTGAAGCTTTCCTAAAGAAGGGACAATATGTGCCTCCTTTGACACTAGCTACTCCTGTTGGTGCCCCGACTACAATAGGAAAAAAACAGTCCACATAAATTTATTCTCCCATTACATTGCTAACCCCTTTACAAACCATCTTTGGAAATCCTAATTCAGATCTTACTTTTATAGGTGATATTACTCCCATCTTACCTGAAGAGATTCCTCCCTTAGATTTCTTTTTCAGCGAGAAATGAAAGGCTATCATAAAAAGAGAATCTTACCACAAATATGGAGTGATCACCAAGAGGCAAAGACTGGTATATGATGGGAAAAATCAAGATGGTCCTGAGTTTGTAAAATAAGTTGCAGGATCATTAGGGGATTTTTCCACTACCAATCAATGGTTAGTGGACAATTTGGCCAAAAAACTATGACATAAATGCCTCGTAGTAGAACATTTGCAAAATCAAATATATACTACAAATAAGACTATCAAAAGAAAAATGAAATAGGATTTTGAGCAAATCAGGGCTAGCGATTGACAACAAATCAAACAACTACAAGATAATATTGATCTGCTCCACCAGAATTCACAGACCATCGAGGGTTTGGTCACTCAGTATGATGATTTGATAGAAAATTTGCAAGCCAGATTGACCCTAATAGAGGGCACAACGATAGACATTTTGGCCTTTAAAACCAAAGCATCGGAAATGAATGAGAAGTTGGAAGTTTCCCAACAAGAACTTTACCTGAAAGTAGATTCCATACAAAAGTGGTATCAGGCAGTAGACCTCTCCCTAAAAGATATCTATGTCAAGGAAAAGGAGGCCTGCTCATCCCGGTCTAAGTTTCAGGAAGTTCTCATATGGATGCAGAGAGAAAACACCCCTAGTTTTCCTCTTCTCTCTTAATCTCAACAAGTAAGAGGCAAAATGGCCCTGAAAGCCTGGGAAACAAATCTGGGTGATGGAAAGAAAAATGCCAGAGAAGTGAAGGAGGCTTGTCTAGAGGTATTGTCATCATTAAACAAAAAACTGATTGAGTTTGAGGGGAATAATATCTCAAAGGCCCTGGAGCAAATTGAGATAGAAATGAACTAGCAAAGCTCCAGAAAGAACAAGGAAGATACTCAGGAAGCCATCCAAGAGATGAGGCAGATCGATATTCTTAAAATCAATGAATTATTGGTTGACCCAAGTTCACGGTTCTAGGCCATAGTCCAAGAGGTGAACAAGATTTAGGAAAATCCGCCTCAGATACAGAAGAAATTGTTTTCCTTCGAAGTAAATGAGAGGATTGAGCCTTAAAAGTTTATGAAAGAATTGATGGATAGATGCACCCAATGCATTGAACTGGGAAAGGAAAGTGTAGCTGGGAGTAAATGAGAAAACATGCATAGTGTCCACCCCTTCCACCCTCTCTACATTTCACTCTCCAACAATCACTTACCTCGTCTATCCCTACCTATCGCATTCTTGCATCCACCCATCCTATCTCCTCATTGGACACTTGTTCCCCTGTCATCCTTTCCATGAACAGTTACTCTTCCTTGTGACCATTATTCATCCCTTGACGAGCCAATGCTAAGCTATCCATCTGATCATTCCCCCATGGATTCAACTGCAACTTCTCGCCTCATCGAATTCACCCGAAGGGAGAGATGGCCACGAAATCAAATGGCCAAGCCAGTGAGCCAATTGATTGAAGAAGCCTTAACAACATGTGTACCCAGCCCAGATATCAAAGGAGAATGAGCACAATCACCAGCAGACGAAGAGACAAAGGAATTTCCAACAAGAACTCTATAATATTCACTTACTGCTATTTTATTTGGGTGTATTTTATTTGAATATTGTAAGAAGTCCATTGATTTTTTGAGTTGTGACAGATTTTGTATAAATACATAGATTTAAGACCTATTCATGGCTTATTCTTGCCGAATGTAATAGATAAGCCCTTTTTTTGAGTATTAATACAAGTGCAAATAGAGATTCTAAGTTTCGTTCAATTTGAGTTATGTGTTCCCTCTGTGTTTCCATTTCTTTGAATTTATTTTTGTAATTCTTGGAGAGTGATTGATTGAAATTTAGTATTACATCTACTATGATCATATTATATCAGGAGTTCATTCAGTAAACAATTTTTCCTCTGTTATTACTGTGAGTAAAACAAGACATGTGATTTGTGTGAATTACTGCATTGGTATATCTTGTTCAAGGGTGCATCTTCTACTTTTCTTCTACTTCTAACAAGGTGAGACTTATCTGTAATTGATACCTGGCTTTGTTTAACAGTTTTTTTTAATCCTTCTACGTCATTTGATATTATAATTACACCTCAGATAATGAGATACAACCTTTGTACTGTCTTATTATTAATTTCATTTAAAGATTACTTCTCAGAAAAACTGAAGGTAGAAAAATCATGCATAAACCATTTTATTTAAAACCTTTGATGTCTGACATTATTCTTTGAGACTTAGAATCAATCTCAGGAACAACACAACCTTTTGGAATTAAACCTCCCATAATGATATTTTTCGTAATTTTAGTCTCCAGGGCCTGAAAAAGAATAAAATCATACCAAGGAGAACTCTTTTGGTCACAGTAGGGCCAAAGTATTCATTTTTTGTACATAGTCCAGTCAGTCCGGAAAAGTGTTAAACTTATGTCGAAAGTACACCTCTCAAAACCTTTTTAATGAGTGTGACAGAGACAATATCACTCGGCTATCTTTTCATATTTAAGGAGTTTGAAAAGAGATTAACTATGGACTCCCTCATCCTTTTTCGTAAATTTAGTCCCCTGAGCCCGAAAATGTATAAAAGACAACTTAGGAGAACTCTTGTATCCCATAGACTAGAGTATTCCTTTTTTGTAAGTAGTCTTGTCCAGTCCGAAAAAGGGGTAATATTGTGTTGGACAAATGTTCCTTCAGATCCATTTAACGAGTGTACAAGGAATAATGTCACTCGACAATCTTTTCAATTTTAAGGAGTCTGAAAAGAGCTTAACTATGGAATCCATAATTTTGTTGAGGAGCAACATGTAAGGAAAAGGCCATAATGAGAGAGAGTAAGAAGCATGAAGTTCAAACGCAAACTCATGGTGGAACTAACTAGGACCGCTGAGCCTAGAAATATACTTGCAGCATGAGAACCAAAATGAAAAAATATTCTTTACTAGAGCTCCCATGTAAGGTAGGCTCTACCATCAACCTAATGATGCTTTAAGTAGAGAGAAAGGTTTCACCATTCGTTGATGGGGTTGACCCTAGGTTTAGACGAAAATGGTAACCGATAATGCAACAGTTCAAGTGAAATGTACCATAACCTAAATGTCAGTTATAAACACATTACCTGCCTAGAGTCTTGTAAAATAATTGGCCAATCGATCATAAAGCTACCAGAGAAAAAGTCCTAAAACCTGCAAAAATGATGATAATGCTACAAAAATTTGATCATTAGTTGAAAATTTAGAGAAAATAAGGAAACTTTAAAAACTGGGTTTTCAAAATTTTAATAAAATTTGGTATATTTACCCATTTACCATTCCAATTTTACCATTTCACCCAAACTACTACCAAAGTGACCAAAAAATTTGGAGAGAAAATTGAGAAAACACGGAACTTGGAGCAACTCCACTACTTTTCGGCCTAAATAAGCAAGTAATTTCACTTTATCTTGCATTTCAATCATTCATTATGATAATTTTTGTCAAAATTCAAGCTTAAAGTTACTTTAATAAACACAATCATGTGCATCCGTGGGATTCCTTAAGGAAACATGCGGATGTCCACAGTTGGTGGAAACACCAGTCGCAAATATCTGCGATTGTTCTAACTAAAGGTCGCAGATGTGCAGAAAAGGATTTGCAAAATAAAAAATAACTCAAAAACTTCTTTGGAAATTGAACATGAAGTCCATTCTCTGGAGAGAACATGAACAAGAAGAGGTGGATCGAGCAATGTTCGATAATGACAAGGAAAACCAAGCTCTGCGTGTTTATGGGATGTACAAGTTTTTCCAATTTGGTGGCATGAGAGCAAAAAGGAGATTACTCAATATCCTAATTTACTATTGGAACCTGGATGGCGAGGAATTCATGCTTGTTGGACAGTATTTGACCATTATGGTTGAAGACATTTAATTCATTACCGTTTTTTCGAGGAGAGGGGAAGTGCCAAACTTATAATCTCAGGGAGGAGGCTAGAGTATCAATGACTTCATCAATGAGTACTACGCAAATTCATTATGGGGTTGAATGCCTATGCCCAACTATGTATGAATGGAGCACTACTATGCTTAACAACATGAAAGCACAGTTGGCAGACTACAAGATTAGGAAGGAAACTTATGAGCCTGCAAACACAGATACGAGGAAACTTATGACCATGGCCAGCCATGGTCTGATGGACCGAGCTCATAGCTCGCTTAGGAGGTGCACAAATGTCCAACCCCTTTGACGACGACTTCTTTGGTTTGTGGGAGTGGCAAACTCCCTTCATCGAGGACTACCCATATGCGGGCATTGACTTCACCAACGAGCCAAATTTCATCATCCCTGTCGGAGACAAGCTACATGACATAGGTAACTTTTCATCTTTGTGTTATTTAATTTTTAATTTTTAAAAATGTATAACTATTTATAGATTTTTATGAGATCCAACGTACTAAAAAGAACCTTACATGTATGCAGATGGAGCACCTGTGAGGCTAGTTAATGTCCCATGACATAGCCAACGAGGCAGAGAGGAGGCAGGACCAAGTGACGATGCAACGAGGACTTTTAATAGTGTGGGATGGAACTTTGAGGCTCTCATGCGCAATGTTCCTATGGCGACCATTGACAACCTCCCCATAGGCATGCAACGACATGTCGTGGGAGTACCCAGGCCATGGGTTGGACTGTTCCGACAATTGGAAAACATTGTAGTTTGTTACGATAAGGTGCTAACACAACTTAACTTGTATACCATTATATGACCTTTGAGGTCTAGGAGGCCCCAAAATCTATACTTGATGGATCTCATTTTTGTATTTTACTTTCAAATGTGTATATTTACATGTGACTGTGTGTGATTTACTTTACTGATGATATACATTCCAATCTAACACATAATTAGCATAAGCATCAACTAACTCATTAGTTATCCTAGGAATATGCTCGTAAGTAATGAACTCAAAAGAATGTTCCATAAGACATACCCTAAGGAAAAACTATAATAGCACTAGATATCAAACTCGATATATACCATTCAACTGTGAAACAACCAATTGAAAATCCATGAACACTTGGAGGTGATTAATGCCACTTGAAAATGTGTCTCGAAAAAGCTCGATAACTGCGCTATACTCGGCACCGTTGTTATTAGTTTCCCCAAGACACACACCTCCAATGAACATTAGCTGACTAGAAGGAGAATAGATCACCTAAGCAATGGATGCTAGGTGTTGAGTATGGTGACTAGTGCCATATTTGAATCTGAAGTAAATCAATAAATCCTCAGGCATCTACAACACAACAGAGGCACATCAATCACTAACGCAAAAAAATAACTAAAGACGTAAACAAATCTATGTACAAAATAAACAATAAAATACAAGAGCGCTAATGCTCAAGCCTTCAGGCCTAAGCATAGTACTTCTTCAGGTAGAGCCCATTTCTAGGCTTAGACAATACATTGCCTTCAAAATATACAAGCTTGTAGGATCCTTTCTCTAAAACGCGTTGCACAACATAAGAGTCGAACCAAATGGGGTTGAAATTTCCTACCACCAAGGAATCCTTATCCTATTCATAGAACAACACAAGATCTCCCTAAGAGAATACCCTGGTATGGACAGGCTTATCTTACTGGGACTTGACTCATTTCTTATGTGCATCATTTGCTAAATGATGCAGGAGAATCACTCCAACGTCATCAAGCGCCAACCAACCAACACATCAAGCGCGCATTCAATGGAAGGAGAGAGGCGCAGCCCTCTTGTTTTTCAAATTTGAAAATGTATTAAATGTTGTAAGGCTGGTAGAGCCAAAATCCATGCATGTACATAGGCTTTAGATAAAGGTTGCCTTAAATGGTTGTAAGGATGAGATCTAGATCCGATTCAGACTAGACAACCATTCAATGTAATTGAATGTAAATTAATGAGAGTTGGTGAGGATGGAGGGAAGTGCTTGAGGAGCCCCCTTTTGTAAAGTTATCAATTGTATCTGTAGGCATTAGTCGGTAGAGAGGTAGAGAAGAAAAAAAATAGAAAGAGAGAGAGAGAGTCGAGACTCTGTTGCAGTCTGAGCTCGAACACATTGTAATTAGACATTGATGTTAATACAAAGCAGTTTTTCCTGCATGTTGTTGTTCATGAGTTTGTGAGTTCATGAATGAATGTCTTTATGTGTTTATGATATGTTGTAGATGTATGTTAAGTTCCAACGGCAGGAAATAGATAGATTTCCCTATCTATGAGTTCTTTGATTTTAGGTTTGGGTTCTTTGTGGCTTCATGCAAGAGGTCGCATGACAGAATACTGTGGGTTCTGTAAGCCAATGCAAGGAGTGCACTTCTGAATTCTGCGGAATTTCAGACAAAGACATGCCAAGAGGGTGCACTAGCTAAAGTCATTGACTCAAGGAGGAAGCCTCAAGGTTGTTGAACACCTTGAAGGTGAAACTGTGTAGAGGAGAGCACAGAGAGGAGAAGAAAAATTGTTGAGAATTATGTAAAGGCTCTGCCAGGAGGGAATTGAGCAAATGCACATAATGCATTCAGGAGAAATCTATTTTGAGTTCAGTGAGAACACAGAGTCACTGAGGATTTTGGAGAACTCTTCCAGGTGGGCATTGAGTTGGTGCAAGGAGTGCGCAGGAGGAGCTCTATTTCGAGTTCAGGGAAGAAAGAATGTCTGAAAATCTGTGAAACTCTGCCAGGAGGGCATCGATAAGTTGCATAGAGTGTACCGAGAAGAACTCTCTTTCGAGTTATGAGATAAGAGAAGTGTCAAGAAGAGACACTTACAGAGTTACTGAATACTCTATTAAGCTCAACAAGGATGTCTTGAGGTGAAGGACATCAGGAGGACACCATATTTCCCTTTGAGGACACAAAAGGGAAAGTCCCCTAGAGGCTCAGGTAAATAAAGCTCAGGACGGATAGCACAGTTGTGTGCAGGGACCCTGCAAGGAGTGCAAAGGTCATGAAACCTTTTGAGGTTTCAGAGTCGACAAAGCTTAGGGGGGATAGCATTCCTAGAAAGCAGGCGATATCCAAGAGAATTGAGCTCGTAGAGGAAGCAAAGGTCGAGGCCTTTGAAACTTTGAAAATATTCCAAGGGAAAGGAAGAAGGCCATACTCAAGGTAGAGCACAACTGTCGTTAGATCAGCTAGAGAGGTGAGATCTGGACCGTCGAGTTTCACATCCAGACAATAGGAAGAGAGAGCACAAGGAAGAGAAATAGATCTGGGCCGTCGGATCTAGTGCAAATGACTGATAGTCGTCGGATCCGGAGGAAATCACACGGAGTTTACCCTCTGGAAGGTCACACAGGAGAAGAGTTGAAATGGATGGCGGGAACACTTCATGGATACGTGTCGAAAATCTCGTGGGCTGTCATATCTATGAGAAGGTTAAGGCTAAATGTCTTTTCATTATTTCGGCATTTTGGGGTATGGTATTTCAGAAATCCCAATGACAAGGAGCTGGGGAACTTTGCATTGAAACCCATGAAGTCGTGAAACGCGACATGCCTTTGGAGTAGGGCTGTGGTCACAGAGGAAGCAGCCATTTCAGAGTTCGACATTTCAGTATTTCGGGGTCTGGGAGATCAAAGGACCAAGAACCATTTGCAGCCAGAATTGCAAGATCACAAATTTTGAAATCCCGAAGAAGTGGACCATGGTCGGGTAGATTTAGGCATTTTGGGACCCGGGTGGTCGAGAGGCCAGGAGTCGGGAGACGTGGAGTCCCGACTCGTGAAATCGTGAAGCCCCAAAAACATTCGAAGGAAATAGCATGAGCCAAAGTCGTTGAGCCCTTTTTGGCATTTCAGCATTTTAGGGTTCGGGAAGTAGAGGAGGTAAAATTTTGGAGTCACTGCATCGTGAACTCCTGGTTTGCAAAATCCCGAAAAGATCTGAGCCATTTCGGGAATTCGGGGAATGGAGTGACCAGTGGTTTGGGCCGCTGCATTTCAAACTCCTAGTTACCAAAATCCCGATATAGCCACAATGTCATGGTCGTGTGGAGGTGAATCTCGCGCTTAGTGTTTGTTCACACAGGTGGGGTTTCCGAAGGACCTATGGATCGAATTCATGGGGTTCCAGTGAGGGCCCAAAAGAACTAATTCTATTCTATAGATTCGAAGAAGATAGATCCTGTGCAAATTTCAGCATGAGGGTCGGGAGTCTGCACCAAGTGGTATCAGAGCCATTTCGGGAATTCGGGGAATGGAGTGACCAATGGTTTGGGTCACTGCATTTCAAATTCCTGGTTACCGAAATCCCAATATAGCCACAACATCGTGGTCGCATGGAGGTGAATCTCGTGCCTAGTGTTTGTCCACACAGGTGGGGTTTCTGAAGGACCTGTGGATCAAATTCGTGGGGTTCCAGTGAGGGCTCGAAAGAATCAATTATGTTCTACGGATTCGAAGAAGATCGATCCTGTGCGGATTTCGGCCTGAGGGTCGGGGGTCTGCACCAAGTGGTATCAGAGCTAATTTTTTTGTTTGCATATCCTAGACAAAAAGAGGAATGTGAGGGGATACAGTCTGATACCATCAAGTGGTATCAGAGATTGATTTTGTCTATATATTGCAGGTAGAAGGAGGCAGAAAGAAAAGAAAACGATACTCTGATATGCAGGAAGTGGTATCAGAGCATGATTTTGCTCGTATATTTCAGGTGAAGGAGACAATAGGTGAAGGAGGAAGACAGAGTGTTGATGCTCTGTGATGATTGTTGCAAGGTGTGCAACAGTCAATAGACAGTCATGAGAACTAAAGGAGATGTTGGAAGTACTCACGGTTGCAGAGTGACAACAATAAGTTTGCTAGGAGGGAAAACAGGAACAGGAAGATGGCTACTGAAGGCCATGGGTGTTGTCACAGGGAAGACCACAAGTAGAAGAAAAATCCAAAGATGGATCTGGAACTCGTTGAGATAAGGGCGAGGATGGAACATCTTGCATTGCATATGCAACAGGATGCAAAGACACATTGGGTGTATGAATGGCCTCTGAGGAGGAAAGCAAAGTGGCCAGTCAAGAAGTTGTTGGCCAGAAGGCAACAAAGACTATTGAGAGGATGGTTGAGGTATGTTGAAAGCCTCAGAGATGAAGAGGAGATGGTTCATATCTGTGAACCAGAGATAGGGAAGAATCTTAGCGATGAGGAAGGGATATCGGTTACATATCTCATGAACTGCCAGGAGGGTAGAGATGAATTTTTGAATTGCCAAATGGGAAATGGAATGAGATCACTGGAGGATCTCATAGAATGTCAAGAGGACAACCATGAAAATTCATATTTCCAAGTGGAAATGATATGAGATTAGCAGAGGATCTCATAGACTGCCAAGTGGGCAGAGATGGACTTTCAAATTGCCAGGTGGGTAATAAAAAGAGATCAAGTGAAGGTCTCGTATACTTCTAGGAGGGCAGTGCTGAAAGTTCAAATTGCTAGGAGGGCACTGATATGGGATTGGCTGATCTCATAGACTGCCAGGTGAGCAGAGGAAGAGGAGAAATTCCATATTGCCAGGTGGGCAAGGGAGAGCATATGAGGCCATGCGAGAGTCTCATGAAATCAGAGGTGAGTTCATATCAACGAGGAGAGCTGATAGAGGAAGATCAGAAGAGCATTATGATGATTGGGGGAATAGAGGTATTCCTGCCATATCGCCTAGTTGAGGCGAAAAATTATGTTGCATATGTAGAAACAGTAGAAGGACAGCCAGTTGTGACTGTTAGAGAGAAAGAAGAACCGAATAAGACATCAAAATCTTCCCCAGCAGAAGAAGAGCATTCAGAAGAAATGCTCAAAATTTTTAGTCAAGAAGCTAAACAGGGGATAACTACAGCACTGGAAGATGTAGCAGAAGAAGAGCATGCAAATAAGATGCTCACTCCATGGGATATGCAATTGGAGATGCTGGAGGATTGGTTGAACCAACCAGAGCCAGTAGATGACTACCATGAGCATACAATCATGTAGATGTTAGCAAAGGAGCATTCCAAGGAATCGCTCAGAATTTTCAGCCAGGGAGATGAACATATGATAACTGTAGTGCCGAGGCATGTAGCAACAGATGAAGGAGAATTCCAGTCTGAGGAGCAGCTGGAGGAAGCTGGAATTCAACTAGCACAAAGTGAAATGGCAGAAGCAAGTCTGTCAGAGTAGATGACTGAACAACAGATCAGTCAAGAAGATAAGACTGGAGAGTTGAATTTTGCAGCAGAGTGGCACGCTGAGGCCACAGGGGAAGAAAATGGCATGGGAGATTTAGTTGATCTACCCATTTGCAGAGAAGAAGTGTAGTGGAGCAGGCTGCAAAAGGAAAGCCAGCCATGGGAGTAGCTAGACGTGATAATTGAGGAGATCAGAAGGTTGATGATCAGATCAACAGAAGCAGTCAACAAAGGGAAGCTGAGCAGAGGAGAACCTACCATAGTAGCAGGGCAGCAGAAGTGACAACAACAACATGGCGATGGAGCAGATGGACAGCTCCAAAGAACTGTTTGGGATCTAGGTGGATTTAAACAGCGGTGTTGGGAAGCTCATGAGTAGGAGCTCATGATTTTTGCAGCTGAGGAGTATGATGCAAGAGCATCATTCCAATGTCATCAAGCGCCATCCAACCAACACATCAAGTGCGCATTCAATGGAAGGAGAGAGGAGTAGCCCTCTCTTTTTTCAAATTTGAAAATGTATCAAATGTTGTAAGGCTGGTAGAGCCAAAATCCATGCATGTACGCAGGCTTTAGATAAAGGTTTCCTTAAATGGTTGTAAGGCTGAGATCTAGATCCGATTCGGACTAGACAACCATTCAATGTAATTGAATGTAAATTAATGAGAGTTGGTGAGGATGGAGGGAAGTGATCGAGGAGCCCCCTTTTGTAAATTTAACCTTTGTATCTGTAGGCATTAGTCGATAGAGAGGTAGAGAAGAAAAAAAATAGAAAGAGAGAGAGAGAGTCGAGACTCTGTTGCAGTCTGAGCTTGAACACATTGCAATTAGACATTGATGTTAATACAAAGCAGTTTTTCCTGCATGTTGTTTTTCATGAGTTTGTGAGTTCATGAATGAATTTATTTATGTGTTTATGATACGATGTAGATGTATGTTAAGTTCCATCTACAGGAAATAGATAGATTTCCCTATCTGTGAGTTCTTTGATTTCAGGTTTGGGTTGTTTGTGGCTTCATGCAAGAGGTTGCATGACAGAATACTGTGGGTTCTGTAAGCCAATGCAAGGAGTGCACTTCTGAATTCTGTGGAATTTCAGACAAAGACGTGCCAAGAGGGTGCACTAGATGAAGTCATTGACTCAAGGGGGAATCCTCAAGGTTGTTGAACACCTTGAAGGTGAAACTGTGCAGAGGAGAGCATAGAGAGGAGAAGCAGAATCGTTGAGAATTTTGTAAAGGCTCTGCCAGGAGGGAACTAAGCAAATGCATAGAATGCATTGAGGAGAACTCTATTTTGAGTTCAGTGAGAACACAGAGTCACTGAGGATTCTGAAGAACTCTGCTAGGTGGGCATTGAGTTGGTGCAAGGAGTGCACAGGAGGAGCTCTATTTCAAGTTCAGGGAAGACAAAATGTCTGAAGTTCTTTGAAACTTTGTCAGGAGGGCATCGAGCAGTTGCATAGAGTGCACTGAGAAGAACTCTCTTTGAAGTTCTGAGATAAGAGAAGTTTCAAGAAGAGACACTTACAGAGTTACTGAATACTATGTTAAGCTCAGTAAGGAGGGCTTGAGGCGAAAGATGTCAAGAGGACACTAGATTTCCCTTTGAGGACACAGAAGGGCGAGTCCCCTAGAGGCTCGAGTAAATAAAGCTCAGGATGGATAGCACAGTTGTGTGCAGGGACCCTGCAAGGAGTGAAGAGGTCGTGAAACCTTTTGAGGTTTCAGAGTCGACAAAGCTCAAGGGGGATAGCGTTCCTAGAATGCAGGCGATATCCAAGGGAATTGAGCTCACAGAGGAAGCAAAGGTCAAGGCCTTTGAAAATTTGAAAATATTCCAAGGGAAAGGAAGAAGGCCATGCTCAAGGTAGAGAACAATTTCCATTAGATCAGCTGGAGAGGCGAGATCTGGACCGTCGCATTTCACATCCACACAACAGGAGGAGAGAGCACAAGGAAGAGAAATAGATCCAGGCCATCAGATCTAGTGCAAAGGAATGATAGCCTTCAGATTCGGAGGAAAGTGCGTGGAGTTTAACCTCTGGAAGGTCGTGCAGGAGAAGAGTTGAAATAGACGGTGGGAACACTTTATGGAGAAGTGTCATAAATCTCGTCGACCGTCGGATCTCATAGACCTGTGAGAAGGTTAAGGATGAATGTATTTTCAGAATTTCGGCATTTCAGGGTTCGGTATTTCAAAAATATCGATGACAAGGATCTGGGGCACTTTTCATTGAAACCCCCAAAGTCACGAAACAAGACGTGCCTTTAGAGTAGGGTTGTGGTCACAGAGGAAGCAACCATTTCGAAGTTCGGCATTTCGGTATTTCGGGGTCTGGGAGATCGAAGGACCAAGAACCGTCTATAGCCGGAATTGGGGGATCGCGAATTCTGAAATTCTGAAGAAGTGGACCGTGGTTAGGTAGATTTCGGCATTTTGGGACCCGGGTGGTCAAGAGGCTAGGAGTCAGGAGACGTGGAGTCTCGACTCGTGAAATCGCTATGCCCTGAAAACATTCAGAGGAAATAGCATGAGCGAGAGTCATTGATCCCTTTTCGGCATTTCGACATTTTAGGGTTCGGAAAGCAGAGGAGGCAAGATTTTGGAGTCACTGCATTGTGAACTCCCGGTTCGTGAAATCCCGAAAAGATCTGAGCCATTTCGAGAATTCGGGGAATGGAGTGACCAATGGTTTGGGCCGCTGCGTTTCAAACTCCTGGTTACTGAAATCCCGATACAGCCACAACATCGTGGTCACATGGAGGTGAAGCTCGTGCCTAGTGTTTGTTCGCACAGGTGGGGTTTCTGAAGGACCTGTGGATCGAATTCGTGGGGTTCCAGTGAGGGCCTGAAAGAACTAATTATGTTCTGCAGATTTGAGGAAGATCGATCCTGTGCAGATTTCGGCCTGAGGGTTGGGGGTCTACACCATTGAAGTTGCATCTCGATGTTTCTCATCAATATGCTCAAGGTAAACTAAGAATTCTTCAAGATGATTTGTGTCTGGAAGGAGCTCGAATGCTATTTTGAGTGAAGGAACTTCAAATTCAATAGGAAAAGCTTCTTCCACTCCATGAACGAGTTGGAAAGGTGAGAATCCAGTAGAGGTTTTGAATAAGGTTCGATAAGCCTACAAGGATAGGTAAATCATCAAGTGCCAGTTCATTCGAGTTGAATTAACCATTATTATCAGTATCATTTTTAATGATTTGTTGAGGGATTCAACTTGACCGCTTTCCTGGGGATAGTAAGGATATGATTGTTCCTTCCTAAACCCCAGTTTTAATACTAACTTTGACATCATGTGGTTCTGAAAGTGACTTCCATGGTCAGTGATAATCTCTCTTGGAACCCTAAACCTAGCTATGACCTAATTGAATATGAATAGTTTTGTTGTCTCCCCATCATTAGAAAATGTTGGCATAGCCTCGACCCATTTATTAAAGTAGTCAATGGCTACAATGATGTAACAATGCCCCCTAGCTGAATTTGGGTGGCATTTCATAAAATACACCCCCCACTTGGTGAAGGGGCCAATAGTGATGACTGGGAACATTGGAGTAGGAAGTGCATGCATTTTCTTAGTGAAAATTTGGCGTGGATGACATTTCTTTACTGCTTCAACACAATCTTTAAATATTGTAGGCCAAAACTATCTTGTGTGCAAACCTTTTTGGGTTGTTTCCAACCCAGATAAGTGACCACCACATGCTCCACTATGGCAATCGTTCAAAACAACCTCTTCTTATTCAATATTTAAGCAACGCCAAAGGATCGATTCCACCCCTCGCCGATACAAAGTCTTAGCGACAATGAGGTAGTTTTTCTCCATATGATGGATCTATCGTTGCTCATCTCTCAAGTAGTTCGGAGGGAACTTCAGCGTTTGGAGATATATAAGGATATCCCCATACCACGTATCGGATGAAGAGATGAGGAAAATTTTCTCATCTGAAAATGAGTCTGTCATATCGCCTTCCTCATTCTCTACTGGAAACTCTAACATCAACTCAACGAAGACTAAATATTTCTTATATTTTTTAGACTCAAAGTCCAAGTCCAAGTCTTGAAGCATAACAATCCACTTGTTGTACTTCCCACCAATAACTCTCCTAGTCAAAACATATTCAAATGGATTGACCATGACGATGATGGTTTTCTTTTGTATTAGAATGTAATGTCAGAGTCGCTGGACATCATGAAAAGTTTCCAAGGCCAATTTCTCTACATGTGAGTATCTAAGTTCAAGACCCATGAGAGCATGGCTCAAATAATATATGACATGATCTTGGAGCTCATCATCCTCTTGAACTAGAACCATGTTGATCGAAGACTCAACTCTTGACAAATACAACAATTAGTCTCGATTGTAATTAGGGGGAATCAACAAAGGAGTCAAAACCAGTGCTTTCTTCAAAGCATCAAAAGAACATTTTCAAGCTTCGTCCCAACATAATGGGACCCCTTTTTTCAAAAGGAGCATAAATACTTTTTTTATGTTAGCATAGGTCAGACAAAACGCTTGAGGAAATTCACCTTTCCTTGTAGGATCTGAATTTATTTGACTATACACGGGGGAGAAAATTGAGTTATTGTCTCAACCTTCAAGGTGTCAACCATGATCCCTTTTGTTGAAACAATGAATCCAAAAAGACGACCATAGGTCACACAAAAAATACACTTGTGTGGATTCAATCAGATCCTATAGAAATGACACCATTCAAAAACTAAGCAGAGGTGTAAGATATGTTGGGCCCACTTGCAAGAGTGAGTCGTAAGATGGTCTAAATATACCTCCACTATGTTCTCCAAGTCATGAATGGAAAACATCATGGCCCACTAGAAAGTTGCACCAACGTTTTTAAGAGCAAACAAAATTTTCCTGTAAGTGAACATACCCCAAGGACATATGGAGGTCGTCTTGTGTCATTATTTCAGACGAATTTCAATTTGGTTGTAGCCGGAAAAACCATCCATAAATGAGAAGATCTCTCTCCTTGCACACTCATCAAATATATAATCAATGAATGGTGTGGGGAAGTTATCTTTAGGACATGCCTTATTCAAGTCCATAAAATCCATGCAAACACAGATCGTACCCTGCTTTTTATCAACGGGAACAGGTTGGAGACCCATTACGTCAAAGGAACTAGGTAGATAAATCCTGCATTAAGCATATTTTCAACTTCTGATTTTATTATCGTTGCCTTTCATGGGTTCATAGGTCTCAACTTTTATCGAACCGACTTTACATTTTCATAGGTCTCAACTTTTATCGAACCGACTTTACATTTTCATAGGTTCGAATCTCATGTTGAACTATTCGAGGATCAATTCCAGGAATTTCCTCATAATACCATGCGAACACATATCAAAGTTATTTAAAGAGTGTTGTATATTGAGTGATATCATTATGTGAGCATTCTTCTTCGATAAAGACATTTTCAACAATTCACGATTCCTAGAAATGTTGACTGGGATCATTTACGATATGTTAGCCATGTTTCCTTCGTCATAGACACCATGCATGGCCAAGGGATTGACTACTCCATCAACGCTTCCAACAACAACTGACTTGAACTCTCCACTCTCAACTCGAATGAGTTCAGGGAGGAAATATGATCTACGATGAAAATCCTCCCAGGGCCCTTCGGCTCCGACCATCGCCTCGAGAATTGCTTCGTCTGAAGGCAAGACGGTACTTAAACATTCTTGAGAAATTGAATATTTTTGAGCCCAGATAGGATCAGGAAAGAGATCATCCTCCTCGGTGACCATTGGAGTTTGATCTGGGTCTATTGTGGCTTGATGAACGAATCAATAAGCTATTTCAACTGCAAAAAAAGGTTCGGCCATTCCAGCATGAACTCGACCTTCAACCAAACTAGATGGAAAGGGAAGGGTCCATGGGTCCTATATATACGACGTCCTAAATGAAGAAACCCTATTAACTGGAGTAGCATGAATGTATGAAATCAATGTGGGGAATTCAAAATATCCCATTCCCGAAGGGTACATCCTACAACCGATGCTCTTTGTGGCTGCCTAAGAGTTTTCAATCCAAGGGTTAGTTGTCATGTCAGAAAGGTTGGATGCCAGCTGATTGATAGTCACGATTCTCCCCACATGGGAAAACATACTATCAAAAAAATTGTTGAGACGACAAATGTCATCGCATAAGTCCAACTTCTTCCTAACAAGAGATTATAGTCGAGCGAGGCATTGAATACTTCAAACTCTATGCAAATAGAATTCCCCCTAGCGTGATTGGACATGAAGGAGTCATATCATGTGGTCGAAATGAGTGTCCATCGAAGGAAGTTAATATTTGATGCAAGAGCATCACCATCAAAGTGCAAGTGGAAGACAACTCAGCACACTAGCACACATTTTGATGTAATTATTTTTAAATTAAGAAGGCATATCATGCAAACATCTGAAAAGATTGAAATTTATGAACTTCTTAAATGTTTTAGAACCGGACGATCGCGTAGGATCGTTGGAGGACATATTTTATTTAATGAAGATGCATGCAATATAGATTCGATGTGTTTGATCTTACCTAACTGTCACAAACATTTATTGTAATAAATCTTAAGTAGTTGAATGCTTTTATTTCGATATGATAGCACTAAGGTAGCTTGGAGGGAAAGCTCAATGAGCTCATGTTGTATAAATAAATTTATTGTTGCCCAAATGAGGACGTTGAATTTAATTGTAGATGAGAGTTGTAGAACTACTGAAAAGCATTGTATGAATCCATGTATATAACAGTTGAATGAATACAACAAAGGAGTATTATTCCAAATTTTGATGTTGCCATGTCTATCTAAATGAATGAATGGTAGGCATTTAGTTAATTTCAATTCTCTTTTATTTATTGTTCTCATGTTATGAATGCATTTAGACGGTTGAATGTATGAATCTGTGAGGATTTATATAAGTTTCAATTGTTTCTCTTCTATGAGCCTATGCAAGGAGTGCATACGTGTCCACAAGGTGTGTGTGACAGAGTCTGTGTTTGACTCAGAAGTTCAACAGAGATAGTTGGAGGTGTGCGTAGGAAGAAACATGCTCAGAACCCATATTGTTCAGTAGGAACAATTGAGTCATTGAAGGACTATGGCAAGGAGTGCACAGTTACCCTTCAAGAGTCGAGATGGAGGAAGTTTATCTGCAAGGAGTGAGTGACAAAGTATTTTGACTCAGAAGATCAGGAGGACTAGCTCAAGTGTATTTGTAGAAGAGTATAAGAACTGTCACAAGGTGTGCATAGTCATCCACAAGAAGCTAAGTTATGGAGGAGAACATGTCGCAAGGCGTGCATGGGCTAAAATTTGACTAAGTGTCAAAGAAACACTTTGAGTTAAAGTGTTGGAGAAAGAACAAGCTCAGGAGAGATAGTGGTGAGGATCCTTCAATAGTGGATCATGTTGAATATTCTCCAAATCAACAAGTAAGATCCATCCAGGAGAGAACGGGATCATTCCAGACCATCAGATCTGGGAGAGTTGCACGGAGGATAGTCACAGAGCTTGTCGACACTTTGTGGTTCAGAGTGTTTTGAAGTGTTGTAAGAGTGGGGTCGCCAAAGTCGTGAAGTGATCATGACCACTGGCTGCGAGGCGATACATGGCAGGGGATTTGAGTGTTTGGGAGATAGAGTTTAGAGAATTGCATGGAGCGCGTGCAACCTTCACGAAGTCACAAAGGCCAAAGTATAGATGGATTGTCGTATCCAGGAGGACACGCAACAAAGAACTACATATTTCGGTAGAAAGCGTTTCGAAAGGAAACTAGGGAAGAGGTTACAATATCGTCGAAGCTGAAGTTACAAAGAGGTTGGTCCATGGTCACAGCCTGTGGTCACATTGGAGAAGGAGTCTAGCATAAGAGCTAGAAATTGCAAGTTGGTGCTGCCAAAAGTGCTAAAGAGCAGCGTTGTGGGTAGTTGAACCCACGGGTAACATCAAAGGGACCCGTGTGATATTTGTTCAGGTTCTATTGGAGGCCTAAGGAGATAATTCAGCTCAAGGTGTTTGAATATCCTTGATCGGTAGGTCATAGAATCCCCAGGAGGGAAAGGGGGCTACACCAAGTGGTATCAAAGCCCGAAAAAGGTTCTTTATGATAGCATCAAGTGGAAATCAGAGCCATAGATTTTACTTCTATAGGTAAGAGGTGAAAATGAGATAGCCTGATATCATCAGTGGTATCAAATACATCAAGTAGCAGTTGTGAGAAGAAAATTTCAACACAATGCCTCCTAAAGACGTGCAAAGCCACCTGTAGCAAATCGAGCTATGGAAAGGGAGATGAGAGAAATTCAAGCAAGATTGGATGCTATGAAGACAACAAAGAGGAGAGCACCTGACGCTGGAGACGTCATTGATACAGAGAATGAAGAGGTGGAAGTTGAAGAATTTGTAGTAGAGGATGTTGTATAAGAATGCTTGTTGAACGCGGTTTTTAAGTTGGGAGCTAGAGGAAAGATAGACATCCCAATGTATGAAGGAAATTTAGATGCTGAATAATTTTTGGATTGGATTTGGTTGATGGACAAGTACTTCAACTATGAAGACGTCAATGAGGAGAAGAAAGTGAAACATGTTGTCACCAAATTAAAGGGACATGCAACACTGTGGTGGGATGAACTGCAGGCTAACAAAAGATTCAAAGGTAAGAAAAAGATCAAGAGTTGGGATATAATGGTATCCAATCTGAAAGATAAATTCATACCCACGGATTACCACATAAATCTGTTCAGGAAGTTGTATAGCCCGGGACAGAAAGGAATGATTGTGAAGGAGTACATATAGGAGTTCTACAAACTAAACATCAGGGTTGGACAGAGAGAGAAGGATGATGAAAAATTTGCTAGATATATAAATGGACTGAGATATGAGATCCAGGACGAAATCAACATGATGACAGTGAGAACAATGGAGGACGCTTGTCAGATTGCGTTGAAAGAAAAAGAAAATTTGGCCAGAAAACAAATCCATTGAAGCAGAGGATGAAGTCCAAACAGAGGTAAGGGAATTGCCCATGATAAGCTAGTGAAGCCCAAAGTTGAGACGGAAAAACCACATAGTCACTCGGAAAGAGGAGGAAGTTCTCGAGGGAGATAGTATGGTGGAAGAAACTCTTTTCCTTGAGGAAGAGGAAGAGGTAGAGGAGGAGAAGTGAATTTTTTTCCTGTGTAAAGACAAGACACATGTCTTGGGAATGCCCCGAGAGAAATAAAGGAGGAGGTGAAGCTCACATTTTGGAAGCGTAGAAGAGGAATGTTGAAGCAGAAGGTGTGGAATATGGAAGGTATTTGGTGATGAAGAAGGTTCTTTTGAAGCAAGAGCCAGAGGTTGAAAAACCAATGTAGAGGAACAGTTTGTTCAGAACAACTTGCAAGACTAAGGATAGAGTTTGCAAGGTGATAATTGATAGTGGGAGCAATGGTAACTTAGTATCCATAGAGATGTTGGAGAAATTGGAGTTGGATACAACTGCACATCCGATGCCATATAAATTCTCATGGTTGTAGAAAGGTCACCATGTAAAAGTAACTAAACAATGCCTTGTTGAATTTAAAATAGGAGGATATAGAGATGAGATTTTGTGTGATTTTATTCCCATGCACATATTTCATGTTTTGTTGGGGATACCATGGCAGTATGACAGGAATGTCATTCATGATGGGAGAAAGAATACTTGTCCCTTGGAGAAGAATGGTAGGACACACATGTTGCTGCCAATTGAGGAAAAGAAAGTAAAGGAGGAAGCCAACACAAGCATACTTCTCATGAGTGGGAAGGAACTCTTGATTCAAGTTAAGAAGGAATAAGTGATGCAGTTTGTTGTGGTGAGAAATCCCAGAGTCATCCTTACAAGTTCTTCTATGGATGATTTTCCTGAGGCAATCCAGGAGCCGTTGGAGAATTTTGCTGACATAGTAGTGGCTAAGTTGCCAAGCTCATTGCCACCTATCAGGAGTATTAGCCATCACATTGATCTAATACGAGTAGAGAGTCTTTTGAACAAAGAAGTGTACAAATTGACACCTCAAGAGAATGAGGAGGTAAATACGCAAGTCCAAGATTTGATGGACAAAGGGCTAGTCAGAGAAATATTGAGTCCATGCGCATTACCAACTGTGTTAAGTCCGAAGAAGGATGGAGGATGGAGAATGTGTATAGAATCAAGAACCATAAACAAGATCACCATCATGTAAAGATTTCATTTACCCATGATGGATGACTTAATGGATTGTTTGAGTGGAGAAAATTATTTTTCAAAAATAGATCTGAAGAGTGGATATCATCAGATAAGGATGAGGGAAGGTGATGATTTGAAAACAACCTTCAAGACAAATGAAGGGTTGTATGAATGGCTTGTTATGTCGTTTGTCTTAAAAAATGTGCCAAGTAATTTTATGAGGTTGATGAACGAGGTATTGAAATATTTCATTGGTAAATTTGTGATTGTATATCTAGATGATATACTAGTCTTCAGTAAAACTGAAGAAGAGCATTTGAGACACCTGACGTTGGTGACGAGGAGAATGCAGTGCGATAAGTTGTTGATAAATTTAAAGAAATCCTCTTTTATGAAGACAAAACTTATTTACTTAGGTTTTGTGATCTCTTCAAATGAATTGAAGACGGATCTAGAGAAGGTGAAAGTAATCAGAGAATGGTCGTCACCAAGGAGCATATTCGAGGTGAGAAACTTCCATGGAATAATAAGTTTCTGTTGGAGTTTCATCAGAAATTTTAGTGAAATTTGTACACCGATGATGGATACAGTGAAGAAAAGACACAAGTGTTTCAAATGGACAGAAGAAGCCGAGAAAATATTCAATATATTGAAGGAGAAAATAACAGAACGACCGATTCTAGTCTTGCTAGATTTCGGGAAGACATTTCAAGTAATATATGATGCGAGTGGAATTGAAATTGGAGCAGTTTTAAGCCAAGATAATAGGCCCGTTGCGTATTTCATTGAGAAGATAAATGACACCAAGAGAAAGCACTCCACATATGATAAAGAATTATATGCAATAATTCAAGCCTTGAAGAAATGGAGGCACTACCTTGTTCCAAAGGAATTTGTTTTGTCTAGCGATAACCAAGCTTTACAATTCATAACCAGACCTGAGAAGTTGACTCAAAGACATGCTAAGTGGATAGAGTTTATGCAAAATTTCACTTTTTTCATTAAACATATTTCTGGTAATGCTAACAAAGTTGTTGATGCATTGAGCAGGAGATGTCTAATTCTGCAAGAATTTCAAGTAAAAACCTTAGGGTTTGAACACCTTAAGGATATGTATTGTGATGATCCATATTTTAAAGAAGCATATGAAGCATGTGAGAATTTTGTGCTCAGAGAAAAGAGACAGTGGGAATAATATTTGATTCAATATGGATTGTTGTTTAAAGGTTTCCAGTTGTTCATACCAAAGTGCTCAATAAGAGAAAATCTACTGAAGGAAAAACATAGCAGAGGTCTAGCCGTACATTTTGATCATGAAAAGACATTTGCATAGTTGAACAATTCATACTATTGGCTAGGTATGAGAGAAGAGTTGAAAAGGTTTGTGAACAAATGTAATATTTTGCAGTATGCAAAATGAAAGAGACAAAATACTGGATTGTATCAACCATTTCCTATTCCAAAAAGGCCTTGGGATGCAATAAGCATGGATTTTGTGTTGGGATTGCCAAGGACACAAAGAGGTAGTGATTCCATATTTTTGGTAGTTGATAGATTTTCAAATATGACACACTTTATCCCATGCCATAATATTAATGATGAAATGCACATTGCGAATTTGTTCTTCAAAGAAGTTGTGAGACTTCATGGGTTTCCCAAGAGTATTGTTTCAAATAGAGACACTAAATTTGTTGGTCATTTCTGGAGAACATTGTGGAGGAAGCTGGGGACATAATTGTCTGTTAGTTCAACATATCACCCTCAAATAGATGGACAGACTGAGGTGGTTGTTGGAAGCATACCAAAGTGGAAAAACAAGGTGATTTTGGGAAGGAAAGCATGCACGAGGAAAGCGACATCTGGAAGAGAGAACAACATGCACGCATGCAGGGAATACCTAACAATGTTAGGGTTACGGTTTTGGTAATGTATTGTAATGGATGAAGAGCCATAAATGTATAAATATAGATACTTAGTTATCATAAGGATTCAAATATTTTTCTAGAGATAAGTCGTATTATAGAGAGAGTTGTTGTAGCTAGTCGATATGTGGAATATTTTGTTGTATGACCTAATTTTGTAAGCTGTTGATATGAAGAGGATGAAGGAGGGTAGAGCTTGAGGGTTAGATTGCAGGCTGAGGAGCCTGGTGTGATCTAGTCTGCCTCATATAGATCTTACCCGACTAAGTAGAATTGTAATGCATGTGGCGCTATAGATGTAGAAATATTATAATTAAAGAGCCGAGAGACAAATATTTGTGGATGTAGCCCAGGAGGGGGTGAACCAAGGTAACATCTATGTTATGTGATGAATGCATGCATATCTTTATCATCTTTCAGTAATTATTGTTATGTTAATGAATGAGTTGCTATATTTCCTACTTATTTGCAATTGACGGTATATTGTGTTTACAAGTTATAATAGTGGTTCAATATTCAGTTCTCATATCTCGCACTCAATCCTAGGTTGTTAACACATGAGTATTACATCCACCCATTAAATCTATCTTGGGTGAGACTGCACAACGCATTCTGTGCTCTATGTTGCCTTCTGGTTTACCAGGAGGGCCGATAGTTTAGAGGCTTTTTTGAAAAACTGAATAGACATGAACCATGGGTCACTCAGTATGAACTCAGATAGAATAGAAGAGTAGCCAACAAATGGTTTCGTTGTTTTTGGTAGGCACATAGGAGGATTGAGTAGATGACATAGTTTGAGAAAGAGAAGAGTAAAGAAGAGTAAAGAAAAAGAAAGCAATGAGATACTAGAAGGGGATGTTGAGACCATGAAAGCCCACAAAAGAAGAGATCGAAACTTGGCTAAAAACCAAAGATCTAGAGTTTGCACAAAAAGATATCCAAAACCCTAGAATAACAGCCCGAAAATATCTTGAGAAATACTTGTTTACTGATTTACATGAAGTCTTTTTCTTCGATTTTCCACATTTATTGCAGGAGTGGATACTAACGTTGAAGGATAACCACGCAATGAACTGGATCCGATAGTTAGAGTAGGACCTAGTACAGATCGAGCAGTTACATCAAGTGAACAACAAATTCACCCGCATAGTAGATTTTTGGCTTGACAGTATTGTGGCAGGATTTATAACATAGTTTGCAGTAGACACAACGAAGTCATACAGCGCAGCGGAGCAAGATTTTCTACATGGACCTCGAGGAAGGTACATTTGATCATTGTATACTTCTATTAAGATACTTCTATATAAAAAAGGTGTAATGACAATGGAATCCGACAGCTAAACTTCCCTGCGTGCATGGGGAAAGGGGGGAAGCACTGACAGAGAGAGGACAAATGGAAGGAGGAAAGTATAAGGGCAAGGAGGAGGAACCCTTGGACCCAATCATGATGGGTGACGACCAGATCAAGAAGATCATGGCGACAGCTGGAAAGACGTGTAGTGGAGTACCCTACCAATACAAGTTGAATACCAAGAAGAGAGCCATAGCCGTGAGGGAAGGCTTAGAGAGTGATGAGGAAAAGGTAGAGGATCTCCGGGATGTGGAGAAGATTGAGGAAATCATGTGTACAACATATGAGAGGAAGATGAGAGGTCCAAGAATGGGAAGAGAAGGAAGAAATCCTATCCATATTAATGTCAATGTGGAACCCATAAACCCATCTGTGACTAATACACCAAAGAGAACACCACCATTTAGAAAATCAAAGTTCAGAAGTAGTCAGACAGTAGGAAGTACATCTACACAAGGAACAAAAAATGGAGGATCCAGTTCAGGAAACACTAGTAAGGTATCTACACTGCATAGAGGTAGTAGTTCGGCATTTAGAATGGCAGGACACGATCCCACCATCAGGTTACTCGAATTTCGAGGAGAAGCAACAGAAGACCCTGAGAAACACTTGTTCATTTGTGAAAATATCTGGGAAGAAAATAAGATCACTGGTGAAGATACCAAACTGGAGCAGTTAGTTATTATGCTAAGAGACTGTGCACTAGACTGGTACATGAGTCTAGACACAAACAATACTCTTGGGACGACAAGGAAACTGACAAACATTAATAATCTATTGATAAATGAGTTCCAGAAGCTGCGTTCAGAGGATCAATACATGAATGAGATGATTGAAATTAGACAAAAACCAGTATAATATGTATGGGAGATTGACCAGAGAGTCAAGCGACTGAAGGGAAAGTTAAAATATCTCATGACCGATATGCAACATCAACACTTATTTGTCAATTCATTTCTCCCACACTTAAAATATCCACTATGACAACAAAAGTTTCAGACACAGGCAGAGGCTCTGTAGGCAGCTCTGCAACTAGAAGAAAACCAGTATCAACAGACAAATCCATCTATTGAAGAGCTAAAGGAGAATTTGAATAACTTAATGTTCCAACTCAACCAAAATAAGAATAAGGATAAACGAGAAGCAATTTGATGTACTACATGCAGGACAAAAGGACACCACAAGAACGAATGTCCAACATTTGCGCAGTATATGGAAGATGGAATGCCAAACCCATTACCAACAAGATGACTATGGTGTGAATTCTGTAAGAAACCAGGCCACGACCCATATCACTTTCCTATGATGAAAAAATATCAGACAGTCCCAAAGAGTTCGTATTGCACCTTTTTCAAGTCAGTAGGCTACGACAACAAAGATTGTAGAACTATGGAGTTGATGCGAGAAAGGACATCAGATGCATATAGAGTACAGGAAAAAATGATGACTGGGAAAGCTACACCACAGTTTAATCAAGTTCCAGCTCCATACAACACTACGCAACAACAGTATAATACTACGCAAAAACCATATAATAACGTGCAACCGCAATACAATATAGCACAACCTCAGTACAATACCGCACAGTATAATCAAGCGCCTTAATATAACACGCCGAGAGGAGATCGAGTAGGCTACAGAGGTGGAGGTTTCAGATGAGGTAGAGGACCAGTGGTATGTCATAATTTCCAACAACCTGGACATTAGGCAAGGGAATTTCCACTTCCACTAGCGACTTGTATGTATTGTCACGCATTGAACCATGACACAAAAGAATGTCCAACACTATTAGTAAAGATTCGGGAAAAGAGAAACCAGAACAACCAGAATGTTCAGTGGATCTCAGCCAAAGAGAGGCATGAAGAACGAAACATCAACATAGTCACCCGCGAAGGAGCTAAAAAAAGAGATGACACGGGATGACAAGAGCCATCACAAAATCAATGGGTGAAGAGGAATGTTGAACCAAGAAAACAATTCGATGCATAGAAGGAGAAGGAGATATTTAAGCAAGCTGACATGAATTTCAGAAGGAGGACATTGCGATGACTTCAACTATGCAGAAAAGAAGGGAAGCACCATAATACAAAATGCCTCCGCTATTGGATCATACCAACGAAATGCAACCCATAGGACAAGGAAGTACAATCAAAGGATTTTTTCAATCATGTGTAAAGGTATTAAATGATCCATCCTCTGTGAAAATATTGCAAAACATACTAGAAAAATGTAGCATCGAGATGAAAGGAAAACTAGAACCAAAGGCAGTCAATCACCTACATACAAGGAGAAGAACGAGTAGGGAATTCAAACTGAATGCCGACATCAGATATTTCAATATGGGAGATATCATACTAGATCTAGGATTTGAAGTGAATGTATTACCAAAGAAGACATGGAAATGCATGGGAGAGCCCACATTAGGATATTCACTTGTTCAATTGAAACTGGAAAACCAACACAGAGTCCTACCAATCGGTGGACTGAAAGGAGTGAAAGTACACTTGGATGGAGTGCGCACTAAAGCATATTTTGAAGTCATTGAAATAGTGGATGACACAACAACATACCCAATGTTTCTTGGTTTGGATTGGGTGTTTGACAACTAGGCCATAATCAACTTGAAGACCAGGAAAATGACATTTGAGTCGAGAGAATACAGGGTCATCGCACCATTAGACCCATCAGAAGGGGAGAGGTTTGTAGAACCTACTTGCTTAGACTTAGAGGAAATCAACCATTTGTATAGAAAAATTGCGCGCGATGAAGATTATGTAAACCCAACTGCAGATGGAATACTCAGTTGGAAGAGTGTTACTTCATGTGCAACAGACTCAAATATCAGTTTAGAGAACTGGAAACAAAGGCTACATGAAGTTTCCACGAGAAGATGTGCATGAATAGACTGCAAAGTAAGATGGGTAGGCACAGAAATAAGGGAACCACCCAATCTCCACGGAATAAACAATTTGGAAACATTCTTGGCACAGTATGAAGATGAAGTTTTAGAAAATTAGAGACTGTTAGCACTTGATAGAGAACTCAAGGCCACACCTGCAAGATGGTGGGGTGTACACAAAGAGACAATCACAGATTGGTACCAATGTAAGTGGTTACTACGTATAAGGTTCGACGCATAACAAAAAAACAACAAGCAACATAAGTATGATGGACAAGGGGCACCAGTGGAACACTTGGAGAAGTGTAGAGCGTTGTGGAAAATGACACCCCCATAGGAATGGCCTCATCATTTCATACACACCCTACAGGGCATACCAGCAAACTGGTATATAGACCAGGAATTGCACAAAGGAACTGCGACCTGGACCACATTGCAACAAAATTTTACAGTCACTTTCTCATTCAAGCATGAGAACCCCAACATGGATGCATCTCTTAAACAGATAAGAGGAGTAATATTCATCAAGGGACCAGAATTCGAGCTCATAACAGAAGAACAATAGCAGAACAAACAGACAGTCAAGGAATTGTTTTCATGTTACCATGTGCAAGAGGAAGCACCAGGTGAAGACGATCTGCGCGATATTCAGATCGAAGAAGTGTAAGGCGAGAGGGAAGTGGAAGGTCCACCTATAGAATCAGAAGTGATTACCACGTTGATCCAGATAAAGAAAGTCAACATCAGGACAGTTGAGAATCCCAAGATGGCCAACATCAAATATTACTAGGATGAACAAATGGTAGAAAGCATAACAAAGTTACTGCGCGAGTACATCAACTTGTTTCCCACAACATTTACAAAAATGAAGGGTATAGTAGGAGAGATAGGAGAAATGAATATACCACTTAGACCTGAAGCAAGATTAATCAGACAACAACCATACAAACTGAACCCAATATATAAGCAAAATGTCAAAGTTGAGATCGACAAGATGCTCGAAGTCGAAATCATAGAACCAGTCAAGGAATCAGAATGGATAAGCCCGATGGTAGTTCAGGACAATAAATAAGGAGGAATACGAATATGCGTCAACTTGAGGAAGTTGAACGATGCATGCTTACATGACCCATTCCATACACCTTTCACGGACGAAGTGTTAGAAAACGTAGGAGGACATGAAGCTTACTCATTCACTGATGGATTCTCAGGTTACCATCAGATCAAGATAGCACAGGAAGAGAGATAGAAGACCACGTTTGCGATGGAATGGGGATCCTACTAGTACACATTCATGCCATTTGGACTGACGAATGCACCAACAATATTTTCCAAAGTAGTCATCGCCATGTTTAAGGAATTCATCTACCAATTTCTCGAAGTATACTTGGATGATTGGACAGTCTATAGTTTGTTGAAAAAACATGTAGAAGTCTTAAGGCTAATGTTAGAAAGATGAAGACAGTGCCAGATATCACTGAACATAAAGAAATGCATATTCAGAACACTGTTTGGGATACTATTGGGCCACATAGTATGAAAACAAGGCTTATTAGTAGATCCTGCAAAGATTACAGTAATTGTTAACTTACCACCACCAAAAACATTCTGTCAACTAAGAGCGATGTTGGGACACCCATGATACTACAGGGAATTTATCAAAGGGTATGTGTAGATTACTACACCAATGGAAAAGTTGTTAAGAAAGGATACAAAGTTTCAGTGGAACGACGAGTGTCAACACAGTCTAGATACACTGAAGGAAAAGACGGTCACCACGCCAATTCTAGTATTTCCAGACTGGGAGAAGACATTCCATGGACATGTATATGCATCAGCCATAGCACTTGGAGCTATCTTGGTGTAGCCAGGAACGGGATATTTAGACCACCCTATAGCCTTTGCGAGCAGAAAGCTATCAGAATCAGAACAAAACTACAACACCACAGAGAGAGAAGGCCTAGCTATGGTCTACGCACTCCAGAAATTCAAACATTATTTATTAGGAAAACACTTTAAGATGTTCATAGATAACTCATCCCTAAAATACCTAGTCAACAAGCCAGTGTTGGGGGGGAGAATATGTCGATGGTTACTATTGTTTCAAGAGTTTGACTTCGAAGTCATAGTCAAGCCAGAAAAATTGAATGCAAGACCTGGCCACCTATCAAGAGTCACAAATGGAGAATAACCTACTAATTTAGAACACAACTTATCAGATGCACATTTATTTTCAGTCCAGATCGTTGATGAATACTTCATAGATATCATTCAGTCCTTGAGCACAGGTACTGCATCGCAATAATATAACACCACACAGAAGAAAAACCTAGTAGTCTACGTCGCAAACTATCAACTGATTGCATGACACTTATAAAAAATGGCCACAGATAGCATCTTGAGAAGGTACATGTTAGAACATGAAATACCAAGAGTCTTAACAAAATCCCATGAGAGAATCGCAGGAGGACATTATGCAGGAAAATCTGTTGCACATAAGGTATTGCGTGTAGGACTATGGTGGCCAACCATTCATAGAGACTCGAAGGAGTACTACCAGAGATGTGATGTTTGTCAAAGGGTAAGTAAACCCAATAGAAGGGACAAGATGCCATTACGACCACAAGTAACATTGCAGGCATTCGATAAGTGGGCAATAGACTTTGTGGGACGAATCAACCCACCAACAAAAATAATAGGAGCTAGGTACATTATCACCACGACAGAGTACCTAACAAGATGGGTGGAAGCAACACTAGTAAAGGATTGCAGTGAAGAAACAACATCACACTTATTATTTGAACAAGTGATCACTAGATTTGGATGCCCAAGAATATTGATGAGCGACCAAGGCATAAACTTCATAAACATCACCATTAGTGCTATGACTGAAGAGTTTGAAGTCCATCATCAGAAGAGCACACCATATCACCCACAGGAAAATGGCACAGTGGAAGCATTTAACAAAATCCTTGACAATGCACTGACAAAGATCTGTAACGTCAACAGGGATGAAAGGGACCTCAAAGTACCAGCAGTATTTTGGGCCTACAGGACTATGTGCAAAAAGTTGACAGGGCACACACCATTTAAACTAGTATATGGCCAGGAAGTAGTAGTGCCATTAGAATTATTAGTACCAAGCTTGTGCGTAGCAACAAATACACAGACGACAGAACAAGGCAAAGTACAAGAGAGACTAAACTAGCTAATGACCATGGAGGAAGATCAAATCTTAGCAGGATTTCACCAACAAGTTCAGAAAGCAAGGGACAAAGCTTGGCATGGTAGACACATCAAGAATAAAATTTTCAAGGAAGGATATCTAGTATTAATGTATGACAACAAATCGTTGCAGCACCCAGGAAAGATAAGAATGCACTGGCTAGGACCATACGAAGTAAAATCTTTCACAGATGGAGGATTTGTACAGTTGAGAGACTTATCAGGCGCAGAACTCAGAAGGATGATCAATGGGAGCCGACTAAAGTTGTATAAGGATAGTTGACCACCCACCGTGCAGTAAAAAAAAAACAAAAAAAACATACAGAATGTTAAACAGTACCAATAGAGGCAAAGTGCATCGAAAGAAGAAAGAGAACGTACACTTAGGAATACAAAATTGACAAGGAGAAGGACAATGACCACGTAAAAAGTGAAACAAATGGGAAATGTAAATGCGACAAAAGAAGTACGAAATGATGAATTTAGGAGGAATTGTAGGCTGAAAAGGACTGATGGGACCCCACATTAATCGTTCCAACTAGAGTCGGCAAGGAAGAGTAATGGCAAGTACAAAAGAGCCGGAGGTGCATTGAACCCGCAATTAAGGAAGCATCCTCGACAAGCTTCAAGTGATGCCTATACAACACACGAGCGCGAGAGCAAAGAGCCTAATTCGGAAAAGAGAATAGACAGAGAGAGATAGAGGCTAAGGAGCACAGAGAGGAGTTCAGAGAGGTCACAGAGACCATTCAAACTCAACAAACCTTGGAAACTCATAGCCATGAAACTACCAAAGAAATTAGAAGCAAGCCAGAGTGCTAGACAACCAACAGTTAGAACCAGGTCATGAGTACAATTGGAAGAAGGTGAACAACATTTGTCAGAGGCCATTAATATCGACAAAATCCCATCCCCAGAGACAACACCGGTAAACCCCACACCTATAGTGGAATAAACCCAAAAACCAACACCGGAGGGAAAAAATATAGATAGACCGACAGAGGTACAGGCATACCAGAACCCAGATGTAGAAACTCTGAAGGAGGCACAACCAGAGAACACTGAAGAAGCTTCGAAAGTCAATGGAATGACGATGAATCAGGAAGCAACAATCAAGTCAGACGAGTCTCAAACCACCATGTCAGACCACCCACTGGAAGAAATAGTAGAAGATGTCACAGGCTGGCCGGAATGGTATTCTGAAGCACAACCGGGTGTTGCTAGAACCTTGAGCCAACCACCACCATCAAAGAAAGACAAGCAATAGGTACCTAGGTCACCTCAAAAGCAACCCATCGTAGCCCTCATTCTACATATACTAGATGAGGTACAATTGGAATAAGTCTTGCTAGGGCAGATTGACAAGCTAAAATACTCGGACCATGATGTAGTAGACATAGACAAGTTTCTGGAATTTGCAAAGAGAGTATACTTGGAGACTATGGGCATAAACCCGATGGGGGAATCGATTGATCATCCACTCTAATGGGCAACAGGGTTGGCGAAAACAAGAATTTTAGGCCTGTTGGATCTACCACATTTTGGCAAAGGTCAGTACATAATTGGGTGCATCAAACAGTTGTTAGCAGTCGTGCATGGTGGGGACATATGGTTGGACAAGATCGTCTCGATAGACATAGAGATTATTGCAAACATAAAAGGCTTTCCATCCTAAGGTATGGATCCCACACAGTTTCTGGATGACAAATCAAAGGAGAAATCACTATCGAAAGAGATGAAGAAGAAGTATGGCACCGACAGGGGGATACGAGGAATCATTATCAAGAGGATCAACGATGTTGCAACACAAATGGGCGCAAAAATATTATCATGTAAGCTACTAAGAAAATGTTGCAGGGAGGAAGTTCTGGTTGGGCTTGTCGCATTTGCAGCTCAATGCACCGAGGGCACCATAGTGAGCTGGGAACCCTATCTCTTGAACTTGTTCCTAGATGACTACAAGGATGCACAAGATCTAGGAACAAATTTCCACTATTCATGGCTAATCATGTTAATAGCCTTTATGGGATGGAGAGAACCAAGATATGTAACTTTTGGTACCAGACCCAAACTGAATTAGGGAGCGAGATATTTATTGTTTAAAGACACGTCGAATACCAGGCACAAAAGAATGAACAGGTCCATATTTGAAGGATACCTACGTGATTTGTAGGAGGCCATCAACAACATGTGGAGAATCACACCACAGGTCATCACGCAATATCAAGATATCGCCAACTTCAAGGCCACACAACATATAATGTGGATATAGGTGCAGAAGGGTCCCGATAAGGAGTGGATACAAATGCAGTATTTTATCATAGAGGGTGACATCGACATGGTGATCAAAGACTGGGAATATGAATGGAAGATTCCAGTCCTCACCCAAGACTTGCCAGAAAGGACAGCGGAAGATGAGGCAACGCAGGGAGAAATACAACCTCAAGAAGTCCCAATGCCCAAGAAATGGAGGATGAGCTAGACAAAGACAAAGCAGACAGACAAAGGGGAAACTAAGACAGGGACCCAGAAGGGGACAAAGAACACTATGCAGTTGGCTCAAGTGTAGCAGAAATAGGATGAGGTAGTGAAGGGGACCGCACCAAATCCCAATTCACAAGAACCAGGTGGGAATAAGAGGCTAGCCACATAGATAGGAGGAGTGTGAAAGAAGATGAAGGTGCAAATAACACTACCAGAATATACGATCATGGACGATGATGGGGAAACGATAGCATGAATGGTCCAGGATTGTCTAGCTGAGGATTTTGACAATGTTGCGCACCACAGGGACATGATTCAAGAGGATCAGGCAGACATACGATAGTTCCTCAAGCAAATTAGGGAAGTATAGACAACAGGCAGAAGCATAGGAACAGGGCCATCAACACCGCAGATAGAGGAAAGATTGGAGGAAGGAGAGAGGGAAACAGTTCATACAATACCGCAGTCGAGCGCAACATTCCAAATCACACCCAGCATGTTGCGCATGGATGAGATCATGGTTCAGACACCTCTGAAGGACTTAGCCCAAATCCAACTGGTATTGATGTGGATACCATCCAAGGCTCTACAAAAATTTCATGTGAGTGTTACCTATGAGGTACAATCTCGTGCACGCACAGACTTAGGTGAATTTCAACACGCAACAAAGAAGCAGGACGCGCTAGAAATATTATTTGAGCAGGCTAAGTTCGATACCCAAGAGGAAAGGGAGTGCATGAATGGATTGGAGCAGAAAGTCGCAGGAACATACTAGAAGATTCCAAAGACCGCGCAGACAGATGAACTTACAGCAGTAGAAAAGATTGATCAGATTGCATAGGAAATCGATCAATATTAGAAGGATATCGGGAATCTCTGTGACCATCTCACACCCACTAATCCACCAATAGTAAAGGAACAAAGGAAGTGGGAATAATTACAACAACTACAGGAGACAGAGTGACAGGTTAGCACAACAACTGACTTGTTTGAAAATGCAACACAACTTTGGAAAAATCTAAAGGAGGATCAGAAAATCCAGAAGTGGGACAAGGAATAAGAAAGGATAAGTGCAACGATCCAGGACCTCAAGCAGAAACAAAAGACAATGTCCATCATTTAGCGCATCAAAAGGGCATAAGACATGAAGAAACTGCAGGCAGAACTCACCATCACGCAAACACAGAAGAAGGAGCATCGGGATCAAATGGAACCATTTTGAGAGAGGGTAGCAGAAGTCTTGGCATAGGCAGAGGAAGCCAAGACACAGATAGCACAGACTTAGGAAGAGTGCATTGAATTGATCAATAACAAAATTGTAGTCCAGATAGTGGACACACTCAAGGAGAAGACTGTGCAGGTGCAGAAACAGGCAACAGAGCTCAAAGAAAAGTTCTAGGTGGTCACCAGGGAGATCGAAGATTTGTGTTAGGTGGCTCAGGATGAGCCACATGTCAGTGTTGGGGTCGATTGGAAGCAGACCAAAGCAGAAAAGCAAGGTGATTTTGGGAAAGCAAACATGCACGAGGAAAGAGACAGTTGGAAGAGAGAACAACACACGTGCATGCAGGGAAGACCTAACGACATTAGGGTTAGGGTTTTGGTAATGTATTGTAATGGTTGAAGAGCCAAAAATGTATAAATATATATACTTAGGTATCATAAGGGTTCGGATATTTTTCTGGAGATAAGTCGTATTGTAGAGAGAGTTGTTGTAGCTAGTCGATATGTGGAATATTTTTCTGTATGGCCTCATTTTGTAAGATGTTGAACTAAAGAGGACGAAGGAGGGTAGATCTTGAGGGTTAGATCACAGGCTGAGGAGCCTGGTGTGATCTAGTCCACCTCATATAGATCTTATCTGACTATGTAGAATTGTAACGTATGTGGCATTGTAGACGTGAAAATACTATAATAAAAGAGCCAAGAGCTAGATCTTTGTAGACGTAGCCTAGGAGGGGGTGAACCACGGTAACATATGTGTTATGAGATGAATGCATGCATATCTTTATCATCTTTCAATAGTTATTGTTATGTTAATGAATGAGTTGTTATATTTCATGCTTATTCACAATTGAAGGTATATTGTGTTTACAAGTTATAATAGTGGTTCAATATTAAGTTCTCATATCTAGCACTCAATCCTAGGTTGTAAACACATGAGTATTACAGCCACCCATTAAAGATATCTTGGGTGAGACTGCACAGCGCATTCTGTGCACTGTGTTTCCTTCTGGTTTACCAGGAGGGCCAATAGTTTTAGAGGCTTTGTTGGAAACCCGAATAGACATGAACCCTGGGTCACTCAGTACGAACTCAGACAGAATAGAAGAGTAACCAACAATGGTGAATCGGATTTTAGGAAATTTGTTGAGGATTTTGGTCACTGAACATCATAGCCAGTGGGATCAAATTTTTTCACAAGCAGAGTTTGCATACAATGACTTAGTAAATAGGAGTACCGGAAAGAGCCCATTCCAAATAGTGTATGGGATGAATCTGAGAGGATTTTCATAGTTGAGAGATCTGGAGCAGAATGAATTCAGAAGTGGTGGAGCAAGAGACTTCACTGCAGAAATGTGGAAGCTTCATAATCAGATCAGAGAGCAGTTGTAGAGTAGTAGCACAGAATACAAACGCAGATTTGATCAACATAGGAGAAAATTTCAATTTGAAGTTGGAGATCAAGTTCTAGCATATCTCAGGAAGGAAAGGTTCCCAAGGGGAAAATATAACAAATTGAAGTTGAAGAAGATAGGACCATGCAAGATCCTAAGAAAATTTGGTGAAAATGCTTATGAGATAGAGCTGCCAGGAGATGTGGGTATATCACCCATATTCAACATTTCAGACCTGTATCCTTATAGGGAATATGACACTAGAGGGTTAGAAGATCAGAAAGGGATCTAGTGGGAGAAGAAGATGCATGTAGCAGAAAATCCACAGATGAAGAAGATCATGGATCAAAGGATTCGTAAGAAGACTAGGAGAAAGACATATTTTGAGTGTTTGGTAAAGTGGAAAGGACACCTGATAGAATATGCGAGTTGGGTAAATGAAGAGGATATCCAGAAGCATGGAAGCTCAGTGTAGGAGTCCATGAATTTTTCAGCCAAAGGAGTACGATGCAGGAGCATCGCCAGGAAAGCATGAGTGGAAGACAACTTAGCACACTAGCACACATTTTGATGTAATTATTTTCAAATTAAGAAGGCATATCACACAAACATATGAAAAGATTGAAATTTATGAACTTCTTAAATGTTTTAGAACTGGATGATCACGTAGGATCATTGAAGGACGTATTTTATTTAATGAAGCTGCATACATTACAGATTCAATGTGTTTGATCTTATCTGTCTGTCACAAACATTTATTGTAATAAATCCTAAGTAGTTGAATGCTTTTATTTCTATAGGATAGCACTAAGGTAGCTTGGAGGGAAATCTCAATGAGCTTTTGTTGTATAAATAAATGTATTGTTGCCCAAATGAGGTCACTGAAGTTAATTGTAGTTGAAGAACATTGTAGTTGAGAGTTATAGAGATGCCGAAAAGCATTCTAGGAATCCATGTATATAACAGTTGAATGAATATAACAGAGGAGTTTATTCCAAATGTTATTGTTTCTATGTCTATCTGAATGAATGAATGGTAGGATTTCTGTCAATTTCAATTCCCTGTTATTTCTTGTTATCATGTTATGAATGTGTTGACATGGTTGAATGTATGAATCTATGAGGATTTATATAAGTTTCAATTGTTTCACTTCTATGAGCCTGTGCAAAGAGTACAAAGAGTTCGCAAGGTGTGCGTTGACAAATTCTGTTTCGACTCAGAAGCTCAAAAGAGATAAATGAAACTTTTGTATGAAAGCAGTTCATAAGTGTATGCAAGGTGTTCATGACAGAGTCTGTGTTTGACTTAGAAGTTCAGCAGAGATAGTTCGAGGTTTGCGTAGGAATAAATGCGCTCAGAACCCATATTGTTTAGGAGGAACAATTGATTCATGGAAGGACTGTGACAAGGAGTGCACAATTACCCTTCAGGAGTTAAGTTGGAGGAAGTATGTTCACAAGGAGTGCATGACAGAGTATTTTGAATCAAAAGCTCGGGAGGAGTAACTCAAGTGTATTTGTAGAAGAGTGTAATAATTGTCGCAAGGCATGCATGGGCTAAAATTCGACTAAGTGTCGAAGAAACACTTTGAGGAGTTAAAGTGTTGGAGAAAGAACAAGCTCAGGAGAGATAGTGGTGAGGATCCTTCAATAGAGTGGAGCCTATTGAAGATTCTCCAAATCAATGAGTAACATCTGTCCAGGAGAGAGAGGGATCATTCCAGACCGTCAGATCTGGGAGAGTTTCATGGAGGATATCCGCAAAGCTTGTTGGCACTTCATGGTTCAGAGTGTTTTGAAGTGTTGTAAGAGCAGGGTAGTCGAAGTCGTGAAGTGATCCAGATCATTAGTTGCGAGGATATATTTGGCAGTGGATTCGAGTGTTCGGGAGATAGAGTTCAGATCATTATGTGGAGTGCATGTAACCTTCGTGAAGTCATGATGGCCGAAGTATAGCTATACCGTCAAATCAAAGAGGACACGTGGAAAATATCTACACATTTCGGAAGGAAACGAGGGAGGATGTTACAATATCACCAAAGCTGAAGTTACGAAGAGGCTGGCCCATGGTCACAACCTGTGGTTACATTGGAGAAGGAGTCTAGCATGGGAGCTAGCACTCGCAAGTTGGTGTTGCGAAAATCACCAAAGAGCAGAGTTGCGGGTATTTGAACCTACGGGTAACATCAAAGAGACCTGTGTGATATTTGTTCAGGGTCTATTGGAGGCATGAGGAGCTAATTCGGCTCAATGTGTTTGAATATCCTTGACCAGGAGGTCACAGAATCCCTGGGAGGGAAGGGGGGTTGGACCAAGAGTGTAGGAGAAGGGGTAAGTTCAGGAGAACTAATGGCTTTCCAGCATGACAAAAGCATCATGCACGTGTAATCTCCTTCATCAATGATGGTTCTCTTAAATAATATTTTGTCACAAACAACCCCTATCTGAAAATATATGTGATATGGAAGGTGTGGTCTCATATCAGTAGCATCCAAATCCATTACAAGATGACTAGTAGAATCTGCAACTCCTATGGCAGATAATAATGTAGTGTGTTGTGAGGGGAAACTTTAGAGAACCTCCATAGCGGACATTGCATAAGGTGTTTGAGCCAAATCCTCCACAAATGAATAATTGGGAGTGTCTTGTGCATTAGGGTTATGCATTGTCATTTTATAAATTCCCTTAGTTATGGGTGACGTTGTTTGTTTATCAGAATTCTCTATGTGGAGAGGGGCCTCATCTTCTGAAGTTCTCTTACCCTTCTCTATCGACTCTGGGTTATCATAACTTTGATTTCTCGTTGAAAAATTTACATATTTTATCTTCGAGGAGTTAATCATGTTTACTAATCCTTTATATCCATTAAAGGGGGGAGCACTTGAAGTTCCCCCTTGTGGGTTGAAGTTGGAAGAACCAGCTTGCAAATTCTCCCCTTGTGGAAAAGGGTTTTGCAACACAAAAATATGTTGTTGTTGATTCAATTTGATAGTCCATTGGGATTCTTCCATTCATGGGAATTGATGTAGAAGGTGATCGTCATTGCAAATCTTGCAAGGAAACTTCACCTTCATTTTCTCATCCTTTTCCCCCTCAACATTTTTATCCATTTTTTTATTATTACCCCCACCACCTTTCTTTCCCTTTCCTTTTCTTTTGTCTCTAGGTTGATAAGGACCCTTCGAAGAATTTTTTTGCACATAATGTACATTGGAAGACTGGGTGGTGGAGGTGGTTGAGCCAGTGGCTGGACTGACCACAGGTTGTTGGATAGCAAGTTTTTGCATCTGGCTAGCAACTAGATCTGCGGATTTTGACTGACCAGAACCCACTATACTATTGGCATGAAGGTTGGAATTTTTATTTGCCAAATTAAGAGTATATCCCGATGTGTTTGACATAATCTCATAGAGTATGCCTGACTAAGAGTATATAAGCTCTAACTATTTCACCTGAAAGATTGCATGTTCCTCTTAAAACACTCTCGAAGTTGCGATGTCCTTCGAAATATATGGGAGTAAGGATTGTTGGAACCATTTGAGGAGGAAATAAAGTGGAACTGTAGCCTTAATTAGGCTCTTCCGTCTCTTCCATTCTACAATCTGATCGGAAATGTGTGTGGCATTGTTTTATACAAAGTTAGCTAGAAATTTTTTCCCGACATCGTACCAGCTAGGGTGTTGAAGTGGTTTAAGAAAACCATAGCTAAATAACCTAACGTCAAGTACTTTCCCATATCGAGTTCAATATACCATTCAAAAGCGCCTCCAGTGAGAGTATGCTGGAACAAAAACAATCTTATCAAATCATCATTTAAGAAGTTGGATGAGCACCACAAGTGGAATGTCATCACGAGGTCCCACGGGTCTTCGCCACTTTTCCTCTCAAACTTTGGAATGTAGGAAGGTAATTTATTCTATACCACAATCCAACTAGGGTCGTCATGAATATGATTATTCATCAACTTGGACAAATATGTAAAATGCAAAGTTTCCAGAAACGCTAACCTAGGCTACATCATTGAATGATGAGCAGCCTGAAAAGAAGGTCCTGGGTTGTAGCTGGCACCAGGTTTCCTGTTGGCACTTGGTTATGGAAGAAAATGAAGATTAAGGAATAAAATACGGAATGCGAACTACGTGGAAGACACAGTGACTAATATTGGGTCGAAGTGAGCAGAAGAGAAGAAAAGACAGACCGACGTAAGAGAAATCAAGTCATTGGATGAGGATATCAAGGATGATAGATCAACAAGGAAGATGAATCATGGACAACTCAGCAAGAGGAAAAAGCCACCATTGGATGCTTTGGACCACCACGAGAGAATAAAGGAAAGACAGGCTAGAGAAGCCCTGAAAACGTGGTTCAAGTTGACCTAGGGTTTTAGACACCTAGGGTTTTGGTATCTAGGGTTTTGGCACTTAGGTTTCGGCCTAATACTGTCGGTGAGCTATTGTAATGTATAAATAAGAATCTAGATGAGGGAAGAGGGTTCGTTCCAAGTTTTTTATTGTTATGAGCGATTATTGTAGTTAGAGAGAGAGGCATTGATCAGTGAGGGAATTTTGTGTTGTAAGATCTTTAGTTGGGTGTGAATATCAACCCTGCATCTAGGTGAGCAGTGAAGGGAAAAGGGAGAAAGAGAGAAGATCTGCTAGCTAAGATCGCAGACAAGAACTATATGCTTCCATCTTAATATATTATAAAGCATAGTTTTATGGACGTATCCCTAGGGAGAGGGTGAATCATGTATATCTTGGTGTTGTGTGTGATTGACGTGGTGTTCTCTTGTTCATTAATATACTGTTATTACATTATTGTGTTAGATCTGAAAAATAAATGTGAGAAGTAGGACTAAGTTGATAACTGTTATCTAGATGTTGTGTTTCTCTTGTGTTGAATCCACTTTGTATTCCCTTGGGTTGTAAACATATGTGTCTCGCAACCCCCCCATAGCTAATTCGGGTGAGAATGTATCTCCATCATAGGGGTTGCCGAAAGGGCTAGTAGTTAGGGCTTCTTGGTGCACTTTTGGAGTTGAACCCTCGGTCTTCCCCTGTGCCAACAAATGGTTCCATTGTCGGGACATGAATCTTCTTGAGGGAATGTCAAGGTGGTTTCCATCGAAGACAAAGTTTCAGAAGTGGATAGAAGACCAAGAAAAGGACTTCACAGAAGCCTGGAAGAAGAACCCTAATATTAGCATTGAGGTCTGGTTGGGAAGGTATATATTTACTAATATACACGAGATTTTCTTTGGAGGAATTCATCAAGAGTTATACGAGTGGCTAGATAGGTTAGCAGATACCCAGTTTGAGATCGGATCTAGACCACCTGTGGTTTGGACATTGGTGTTGATCAAGAAGATCATGAGAGTTGATAACGCCATGTCAAGAGAAGTAGATCACTAGTTCGATAGCACCATTGGAGGATATATCACTGAGTTTGTTGTTGGCAAAGTAGAATCGTATAGTCAAGCGGAGAGATACTTCTTCAAGGGACCTAGAGGAAAATGTTTACAATTTCTGAAGTTGAGGATCAATATGTTATTGCATGAGAAGAACATATTGAAGGTACAATAGTTGGTCCGATCAAAAATCTAATGTTCAAGAATTCAGACAGCAACAACGACGCAAAGGTGGGACATACGTGCAGTGGAAGATTCTTCAGAGAGTTCCCTCTGGTTAACTTGTTTGAACAAAACCATGAACCACTGGTACAATATGAAGGGTTTTATAATGGAGAGGAAGAAGAACTGGTGAACGAGGAACATTCAGAATCTGGTAGGACAGAAGAAGGAAAGACTGAAGAACCTCACCGAGAAGAGTCACAATCTTCATGAACTGCGCAGATCATTGAAGTAAGTATTATTAATCCTCTAGTTGTTTTAGCACCATTAAGCAATCAGAGTAATCCGAGTCACCAGAGCACTCATAGAATTTTCACTAGTAGTCCACCACATACTCAGTCAGGAAACCTAAGAATATCTATGGCAGATGAGATGAGGTTACCCACCTTTAGAGGAGATGGATCTGAAGATCCTGATCAACACTGGTTTCTATGTGAATATGTGTGGAGTATTAAGAATGTCACCGACAAAGCTGTTAAACGAGCTCAGTTTAGTACTACCCTGAGAGATTGCGCACTGAGCTGGTACATGAAGTTTGTCCACAGAGTTGTCCAGCCAAAACTGTTGAACATGATCGAGACTATGTTGATTGCAGAATTCAAGAAACCCAATTCGAAGTCACAATGCAGTACAGAACTGAAAGAAATCAAGAAGAAAATAGTTGAACATGTTTGGGATTTCGATCAAAGGTTTAAGACCTTAACATGCCATTTGAGTTTTCATATCCCAGATGAGAAGAACAAGGAATGGTTCATTGCTTCCCTCTTACCACACATCAGATTCCCTCTGATGCAATAGAAGATTGCTTCGTAGGCTGAGGCGTTGGAGATCGCCATGAAACTAGAATCAACTCCTATGGTAAAATCCATCTTGGGTATGAGTAAAATCTTGAGTCAGCTAACTAGCTTATCTTTGCAGGTCGAAGATATGAAGAAAGACAAGGGAAAAGATAAAAGAGAAGATATATGGTGCATTAGATGAAAATCAGAAGGCCATGAAAAGGATCATTATCCCCTATTTCATAATTATTTGGCATCTAGAGCTCTGAGTCCTTTGAAGCAAGTTACATTACCATGGTGCGAGGGATGTAGAAATAGACATTGCCCTAGTGAATGTTATTACATGCAAAAATATGTTCAGACACCCACAAATCTATATTGCATGTTCTGTAAGTCAATAGGGCATGGTGATAGGGATTGTAGGGCCTATGACCTCATGCATGAAAGGTCAAGGGATATATACAAAATTCAAAGAGAAGTACAGAAAGAAGGAAACACTACGTAGTATAATTCTCCAGGAAGAGGAAACTTTAACCCTCGTGGTGGATTCAGAGGAAGAGGAAACTTTAACCCTCATGGTGGATTCAGAGGAAGAGGACGAGGAGGAGGTATGGGCCAAGGTAGAGGAAAAATAATTTGTTATAACTGCGCACAGCCAGGACATTTGACAAGGGACTGTCAGATCCGTTGTACTACATGCAGTTACTGAAACTCATTTGAGCATGTCATTTAATATTGTCATGTGTTGTTATCCAAACTTCAGGAAAGACAAAAAGGAAACTAGTAAGTATAACTGATATACGTTGAACCTCGCGGAGAGGATCCCAGATTCACTGTAGTCACTAGAGGAGGAACTGTTACAGGAGAAGACAGAGTGACCCCATAGAAGACTACAAAAGAATCAGGGGTGTGGAAAGATGCATAGAAGACACAAGTGTTTGATGCAAAGAAAGAAAAACAAGTATTTGAGGAGGCAAGAAAATAATTCGGGAAAGACCAGGGTTCATCATCGAAGACATGACCAGAAGTAATAGAATGTGGAATGCCTCTGGCATTCGATCAGTCTACTCTGCCAGGAGAAGGAAAAGAGGTAAGCAATCTCATGGAATTCTTACATACTTTCATTAAGTTGATTGAGGATGAAATCATTGTACAAGAGCTACAAAATTTAATCAGACAGTATGAGTTAGGAAATCTAGATACCTTGTTGAATAGAGCAGTACACCAAGTCTCTAAAAAGAGAAGGACAAATAAGGAACTACACATGAATTCTCAAATTGGAGAGTATGATATAGACTATGTGGTCCTCGAATTAGGGTCGGAGGTCAATGTCATGACGAAGCAGACCTGGGCACTAATGGGAAAACCTAGGTTGATCTATTCCCCTATCAATCTTAGGATGGATAATCAACAAGTTGTAATCCCCTTTGGGATATTGGAACATGTCTCTGTAGAAATCGATGGATTAAGGACATTTGCAGACTTCGAGGTGATTGAGATAGTTGATGATAGTTTTACTTACCCTACACTATTAGGAATTGATTGGGTTATCAACAATTCCACTGTGGTTGATTTAAAGAAAAGAAGAATGACATTTGAAGGAGATGGCCTTAGGGTCATTGCACCTATGGATCCTGATGAAGGTCTCAGGTATACTGAGCCTATCAGAGAAGAAGACCATGCATATGAACTAGAAAACATATACAAATTAATCGCCAAACAACGAGATTAAATTAATCCTACAGCAAATGGGAACCTAAGCTGGCGAAGTGACAATGCATGTTCAACAGACTCAAAAGAAGCACTAGAGGACTGGAGAAACAAAATGTATAAAGTATCTACAAGGAGATGTGCTAGATTAACCAGAGAAGTTTGCTGGATCGGCACAACAGTAAGTAACTTGCCCACCTTTGATGGTCTAAATCATTTAGAATCATTCTTGTTCGACTTTGAATAAATTGTACCAACAAAACAAATATTGTTGGCAATGGATGAGGCCTTGAAAGCAACTCCAGCAAGATGGTGGGGGACACACAAAAACAACATTACAGGCTGGGTACAATGTCGCACTTTGATGACAGTGTATTTTCAGAGCAAGTAGAAGGCTTTGAAGTTAGGTACACAGGTCGAAGTTGTCCAAGGGACCATGTGAAAAGTTGCGAGGAAGCCTGGAGAAACATTCCTCAAGAGCAGTGGGTGCACAAATTCATCAACACAATGGACACAACCCCTATCAATTGGTATCTTCAAGCAGAATTGCGCCTCATCACTACAAGTTGGGAAGGTATGAATCAGAACTTTGTAGCTACCTTTTTTTTTGAAAGCCAATATCCTATAGTGGATCAAGCATTACAGATTGTAAGACATAAAGTATTTTAGGAGGCACCTAGCCTCCCTTTGGAACAAGAAGAAGACAAATGGATTGCGCCTCTCCAGAAACTGCAAGGCTGTTACAATATCAATGCTGACGAAGATGATGATCCTAGGAAGGTGAACATTGTCGAAACAAAAGGATAGAGAGACATAGAAGGACCAGGAGTGGAGCTACCTTTCATTGGAGAACCAATTAAAATCCAAAAAATCAATATTGGAAAGAGAAAACACCGAATCTTGCAAATGTTGGAGATTATTGGGATGCTACCACTATTGACAAGATCACAGAATTACTGCATGAATATCAGGACTTGTTTCCAACCAAGTTCACTTATATGAAGGGAATTAAAGGGACCATGGGAGAGATGAGGATCCCTTTGAAACCAGATGCAAGGATAGTCAAACAGAGACCCGACAGATTGAACCCTAAATATAGGGAGAAATTGAAAATTGAGATAGACAAAATGTTACAAGCAGGAACCATAGAACATGTTGAAGAGTCAGAGTGGATTATCCCTATGGTGGTGTAGGATAAGAAAACTGGAGAGATCAGAATCTGTGTAGATCTCAAGAATATGAATGATTCATGTTTACATGACCCATTCCCTACACCATTTACTAGCAAAGTGTTAGATAATGTAGGAGGACAGGAGGTATATTCTTTTACAGATGGATTTTCAGGATACCATCAGATCCAGATTTCCAAGGAAGATCACCATAAGACCACATTTGCAATAGAATGGGGATCCTACCAGTATACAATGATGTCATTTGGATTGAAGAATGCACTAGCCATCTTTTCCAGGGTGGTGGTCGAAGCATTCAAGGAGTTTTTACATAAATTTCTGGAAGCATACTTTGATGATTGGACTGTTTTTAGTTTATTGAAAAATCATATTGAATGTTTAAGACTAATGTTGGATAAGTGCAGGCAGTGTTAGATTGCCTTGAACCTAAAGAAGTGCATATTATTTTCACCCTTTGGAGTGTTGTTAGGCCATATTGTGTGTAAGCAGGGACTACTGGTAGACCCATCTAAGATTTCCACTATAGTTGATCTTCCCCCTCCTACTTCAGTCAAATGGTTGTGCACTACACTAGGACATATTGGATACTAAAGGAAGTTCATTAAAAGCTATGCACAAATCACAACACCCATGGAAAATATTTTGAATAAAGATTGTCAATTTCAATGGAAATAAGAATGCCAACAGAGCTTCGACACACTGAAACAGAAAATGGTTACTGCGCCTATTTTGGTTTTCCCAGACTGGAGCAAGGAATTTCATGTGCATGTCGATGCATCCTCTATTTCATTAGGAGTTGTCTTAGCACAACCGGGAGCTGGAGACATTGACCACCCATTATCCTTTGCTAGCAGGAAGCTATCAACAACTAATATTAATTACACCACCACTGAGAGAGAAGGGTTAGCTATGGTGTACGCGCTACACTTTAAAATGTGTACTGATCACTCCACGCTGAAATACCTAGTCAACAAGACAGTGTTGGGGGGGAGAATATGCATATGGCTTCTGCTATTTCAGGAATATGATTTCGATATCGTGGTTAAACCAGGGAGAATGAACAAAGAACCTGACCACTTGTCAAGGTTGGAACATGGAGAGGAACCTACTAGTTTGGAGGATACACTACCGAATGCGCAGTTGCTGGCCATTAGAAATATTGATGATCACTTCACCGAGATAGTCCATTTCCTCTCAACAGGAATGGCACCTAGCGAATGCATAATCACCCAGAAGAAACAACTGGTAGTGCACGTGCAGACTTTTCACTTACAGACAAAAATATATATAATATGGGACCTAATGAGATACTAAGGAGATATGTTATGGAAGTAGAAATACCACTGATTTTAGCAGAAGATCATGAAGGCATCGCATGAGGAAACTACGCAAGAAAAGCAACAGTGCAGAAGGTTTTTAGAGTGGGCCTCTGGTGGCCTACTTTACACAGAGATGCTAAGGACTACTATAGAGCTTGCGATGTATGCCAAAGAGTTGGGAAACCATCCAGAAGAGATGAAATTCCTTTAGCACCACAACTGACCCTACAAGAATTTGAGAAACGGGCCATTGATTTTGTGGGACCTATAAACCTACCAGGAAAGCGCACGGGAGAAAGGTACATAATCATTATAATAGAGTACTTAATGAGATGGGCTGAAGCAAGAGAAGTTAAATATTGTTGGGCAACTATAGTTGCGTGATTCATATTTGATGACATCATAACTAAGTTTGGATGCCCGAAGATCCTTATGAGCGATCAAGGCACACATTTCATCAATAAGACCATTGAAGCCGTGACTAAGGAATTTTCAGTCCATCATCAGAAGAGCACACCCTACCATCCACAAGTGAATGGGATAGTTGAAGCATTCAATAAGATCTTGGAGACAACACTGACGAAGATCTACAGTGTGAACATGGATGACTGGGATTTAAGAGTACCAGCAATACTATGGGCCTATAGAACCACTTGAAAGAAGATAACAATGCAGACCCCCTTTAAGTTGGTTTATGGTCTCGAAGCAGTTGTCCCAATGGAATATTTGGTACCAAGCTTAAGAATCATAGCCTTTACAGATATGGATGACATTGGCGCTGTTCAAGAGAGGCTCGCGTAGTTGGTTGAACTATAAGAAGACAAATTTATTGCAGGATTCCAGGAGCAGGTACAAAAGGAAAGAGAAAAGGCCTACCATGACAGGCATATCATGAACAAAACCTTCAAACAAGGAGATCTGGTATTGGTATATGACAACAAATTCATGAAGAATCTAGGGAAGTTCAGAACACATTGGCTGGGGTCATATGAGGTTGTCTATGTCATGGAAGGAGGAGCTTCACAGTTGAAGACCTTGAATGGAGAATGGAAGGAAGGTTGGTGAACGGGAGCTGGTTGAAACTGTACCATGACAACCAGTTGCCTCGCAACCATTAGTAAGAGAAAATGAGGAAGGGTCTAGGTACCAGGTGAAGTTGAAACTAGTTACCCGACATAGAAAAGACGGTCTTCACACAGTGGGGGAGGAGAAAAAAAAAATCACAGGATGCTCCACATAGCCCGAAGTCGAAGAGAAACAGACGGATCAGATCTGAAGTGCCTCGGGATGAGTCACAGGTGAGTGTTGGGGACCTGTTGGCCCTTCGTTATGGAAGTAAATTAATATTAAGACAGAAAAGACAGAATGTGAACTGCACAGAAGACACAGTGACTGATACTAGGTTGAAGTGAGCAGAAGAGCATAAAAGATGGAGAGAACTGAGAGAAAGAAAGTCATTGGATCAGGAGATCAAGGATGAGAGATCAGTAAGGATGATGAATCATGGACAACTCAAAAAGTGAAAAAATCCATTGTTGGATGCTTTGTAGAACCGCGAGAGAAGGAAGGAAAGACAGGATGGCGGAGCCATGAAAACGCGGGTCAAGTTGAACTAGGGTTTTAGACACCTAGGGTTCAAGTATCTAGGGTTTTGGTAGTTAGGTTTCATCCTAAGAATATCGGTGAGCTATTGTAATGTATAAATAAGAACCTAGATGAGGGAAGAGGGTTCATTCCAAGTTTGTTATTGTTATGAACGATTATTGTAGTGAGAAATAGAGGAATTGAGCAGTGAGGAAAGTCTATGGTGTAATATCTTCAGCTAGTTGCGAAGATCAACCCTACAATTGGGTGCACAGGGAAGGGAAAAGGGAGAAAAAGAGAAGATTTTCTAGCTAAGAGTGCAGATAAGAACTATATTCTTTCATCTTAATATATTATAAAGAACATTTCTGTGGACGTATCCCTAGGGAGAGGGTGAACCACATATATCTTGGTGTTTTGTGTGATTGACATGGTGTTCTCTTGTTCATTGATATGTTGTTATTACATTACTGTGTTAGATCTGACAGATAAATGTGTGAAGTAGGACTAAGTTGATAAATGTTATCTAGATGTTGTGTTTCTCTTGTGTTGAATCCACTTTTTATTCCCTTGGGTTGTAGACATCTGTGTCCTGCAACCCCCCCATAGCTACTTCGGGTGAAACTGCATCTGCATCGTAGGTGTTGCCGAAAGGGTCAGTAGTTAGGGCTTGTTGGTGCACTCTTGGAGATGAACCCTAGGTCTGCCCCTGTGCCAACATTTCCTTAAATAGTTTTCTATCGAACCAAATCTTGGGATGAAACATTTTTTCCCCTGGTTAAATGGAGGAAAACCTCCACCTATCTGGTTCCCTAGAGGAAAACTAGGGTTTCCTCCAGTAGACCCTCCATGGAAAGGAAGAAAACCTATCATAGGGGTGGACTGACTGGGAAATGAGTTTCCCCCTTGCGACATCCCTTGGAAGGGATTCCACTGGCCTTGGAGAGGAGTACTCCCCAAAGGTTCCCCTAGCAAGGAAAACGATCCTTACCAGGGGGAAGATTGACCTTGGAAGGGGTTTCCTATTGTCGACACTGTAGACCTGGTGAAAGGGTTTCTCCCAAACCCACTGTAAAGTGTGAACAAGGTAAAAGTTGATGCCATACTATCATATTGGGATCTTCTACCCACAGAGGAATCCCACCCCCATTTAGGTTTAGGGCCAAAGAATGGAATAGGTCCACTTCTGACGAATGGAGATGATGGAGGAATGTCACCTCCACCCCAAGAAAAGGCTTGTTAGGGAGCTTGAGTGCTCCCTACACCAACATTTGATGACTGGGGTGTTGGTTGAGAACTCACCAACGTGTTAAGCACATCCATCGACAACATCACGTAAGAGAAATCATTTTTTGTTGACAAAAAATAGGAAGTTGCACTCGAAACTCGAGTGGGACCGATAACCAACAAGGAAATGTTTCTGGTTTTCATGGCAAGGGTGAATTGAACAACGTCTGTTGTTTGATTCGACATAATAGGAGGAAATATCCCCCTGGTAACTATCGTTGAGGTGGGAGTTATAGGGGCTCTTGACCCTGACAGTGGAGAAGTGTCATCCATAATGGCCCAACGAAGAAGGCTACTATCAGCAAAGTCTGATGCATTAGGAGAGATTCATATGAATGGAAATAAGAAATTCCAAGGTAATAGAGAATTATCGTGTGGAGAGAATTCCTCAGCTCCAAGATCCTGAACAATTACCTCTTTTGGTTCTAGAACGTTGACTTCTGGAGAGTTATGCTATATAATCTTAGTCTGACCAACTAGTATGAAAGTGTCGAATTGATCAAGATGATGCCCTGGAGGAGGCAGAGGATAATTATTTCTAATATCTTCCTCGGGTTTAAGGCCCTGAATTCTCCTCGATCTTCCAGGAGGTAAGTTGGACACTTTGAGTGATCATCTCTCGGTGAAAATTGACTCACCTACCTAAGGTTAAACTACCTTCACCAAACACACCACTAAAAATCCCTAAAGACAATACATACACAAACAACTTTTTCATGATTCTGACTCAAGTGGATTAATCCTTGTCACTAGAAAAATAAGAAAGTGGGTTCAAGATCTTTCGGATGAAGGAACGGGTTGATTAAGTTCTAAGGACCAATGAACGAAGGTATGAGAAGCAATTATCTTGAACTCCAAACATCATCCTTATCCGATGTAAGTACCCATGCTTCACGAGGAACCCTCCAACAGTACTGAAGTGCATGATACAAAATCTTCCCCAGGTACTATGAAAACCCCCAAAGTCACCTTGTGATTCACCTAGGAGGAGAAACTATGGATACCAACTCACAATTAGTTCCCTATGGGTACAGTTGAAAGTCGAGATCTAAAGTGTGGGCAGGGTAACAAATCCTGAAGCCTCGAAATCACCACCTGTCACGAAGGTATGTGTACAATAGAAACCCCCAATACTCAATCTTTCCACTATGCTTGGTCCAACTCTAGAGGGAAATATCCTCGGCTAATCCTTACATGACTTCATGTTTAACTCATGTTTTAGAGGAGCTTCTGGACCAACCTATATGATAAACTGGATTCTACACTGTTATAGATTATTTTGGTCACTCTGGTGATGTCTCTATAAGTGATGTATTCAGGATCCCATAAGGACTTTTTGCCTGAGAAAAGTGATTGTTGTATTCTTCCAAAAAACACATTTTTAAGATGAGTTTGCAGGCTGCCTATGTTACAGGGTGTGAAAATCCTTCATTATCGCAGGCAACCCAAACTTAGGGTGTGAATTGTTCGCAGTCTGCTCTATAGGTAGGGTACGAACTTGTTTTTAAGCTTGAAGAAGAGAAGAGGTCACAAAGGTTCTAGAAGGGGATATTCTAGAAAATTATTTGGCATTTGCATGGTTGGCATCCTACTGACGTCTCAGATTTGGTGGGATCATCCTCATCCATGTAACCATCCCTCCTTCTCCTATATATTGATAGGTTTCTCATGGAAAAGGTGAAGCAAGATTGAATAAAGAATTAGTGAAAGAATTGTGTGAAGAACTTTGCTTGGATAGAAGCTTGAAGACTCTATCTGGTCTATCAAGTTGTATTGGATCTTCTTCATGCAAATATAGACCAAGTGTGTGTGTCGGAACCAAGGGTCACTGAAAGGAATCTTGCGACATCAAGGTGATCAGGTTGTATCTTCTACTTTCATTTAATATAATACAGCGGCATGTCCCTTTCCCATAAAATCATTCTTATTTTATTGCATAACTCCTTGGTCATATGCATAGGTTGACATTGAATATACTTTGTTATCTTCACTTTGGTTGGTTTGTGTTGTATTTGACCTAATTTCACAAGAGCACTGGAGCAAAGCGGGAACAACAGAGACCTAAGGAAGAGATATAAAGGTATGTCACTCATTCCTTCTTATTAGTAGATTCAATGACTACAACTTAGGGAAAGAGTCGTGTCTTGCCCTGTTTTGTTCTAGATCCAGGTGGATCTAGGGAGATCTGTTAGTGTCTGCACCTACCGATTTATCCGATAACAAAATTGGCGACTCCACTGGGGATACAACCCATTTTAGTGGTTTTTTCTTGTCCATTTTCTCTTAGCCTACCATTTTTCATTCTCAACCAATCTCTGAGTCTTGAGAAGACCCTTACAGACTCCCTGGATACAGAAGTTCCCTCAGAAGTTCTCTTTTTTCCAAAATTTGCTTGTTTATAGACCTTCTCGCACTGCACCTTTCTGTAGCCTGCGAGAATCATTGGAGTTCACACCCTAGTGTTTAGTTCAGTGCAAACTTCTCGCAACCTGCCTATGTCTATCCTGCAAGAATCCTTGATTGTCGCATTGTACCCCACTTCCAGCCTGCGAATTCACTTGTAAAATTTTTGGATCAAGTCTTTTGTGTCCTCAAATGCCCAAATTTGTTTGTGTGTCTAGGAAGAACTTCTCTGGCTAGTGATTGAATGTTTCTTGACTTAAAATCTCGCAAATCATTATCTTTCAGAAATCGAAAGCTCTTCTTGATCATTTTTTTCTCAATTTTTACCTCTTGACCTTTTCTTAACAAGGGTATAATCTCCAGTTTTGAAATCTGAGTGCTTGTTTGGTCGGGATCCTTTGATTGGATTAAAAGTTGAGATTAATTTTCCTTTTCGATTTCTTATTACTTGGAAAATTGTTACTCAGGTGCATTTGAAGAGACTGGTCTTGTCAGTTTTTTATTTTTATCTTCATTGAAAGATCGGTTTGGATGTTTGTTGTGTATTTCTTTTTCGTTGGTTGCTTAATTTTTCTTAGTTCCATCCCTGTTACTTGGTTTCTAATAAAAAATTAAAGACTTGTTCTTTTTAACGCACCCTTGTATTCGAAAAATATGGGCATTCAAGTATTGAAAGAGAATGAATAGGGAAGTTGCATTGTTCACGATTGTTTGATATTACATCATAGACAAGTTCATACATCGTAGTTTGCATCGTTCCAGAAAACTCCTCTTTCCCTCCTGTAAATAGGATTCATCGAACAAAAATTTGCATCATTCATCCTTATTTACGCATTGTTGGGTCAGAGTCTCACACAACATCAGTTTCATTTCCGTCTCCTTTTTGTGTAACAACAGCCTTTAATAATATTGTGCAACTTTAAAATTCAAATAGTAACTTTTTCTAGGGCTCTTTTACACCAACATTAGCTAGGCTAGAGCTTTGGAATAGGTAGAAAAACTCTCCAATGCCCGAAACACACAATAGTATCTTGTGATAAGGAGTGTCAAATTCCATTTGCAACATTTTGTCCTGGGAAGCCCTTCTCACACAAGGGTCAAACCTGAGGTCACATTGAGATTGACAGAGTTACTCACCCTGTTTTGTTAATATCAATGTAGATATTGCATGTATTACGGGGGTCACTTGAAGGTATACCCACAATGATGAGTGGAAGCCTCACAAGATGAATTCGGGCCAAATACCCTGCCCTTGCATGTAGATTGGACTTTCGACTATTCCCCGAGGCATCATTGTTGTTGGAGGTAACCTTAGTAGCCTATCCTCTTAGGGTCTTACACAAGGTGACTGTGAAGGGGTAAGTCTTCACGGTACCTGGAATCGACGTTGGCCAGACTCAATCGGGCTCCTTGGAGGGTATACCCATGATTGTGTGTGGGAGCTTGCACCAGGTTGTAAGTCCATTAAGAAGGTCGTCAATGTAACTTTTCCACCCTAGCCCAGCCCCTTCTTGTCTCATCACCGCGACGTTGGATTTCATCACCAACTAGTGACTTTGGAATGGGAAGGTCTTGTTTGCTTGGTTTTGCTTCCTAGATTTTACTAGTGCGTGTTGTTTGTTTACCCAAGTTGGCCATAGAATTTCTTGCGTAAGGTTCTAACTCGATCACGATTGACCCTCCACATCATTCACCTAGAATGCAAGGCCTACCCCCAGAATATCTGGAAGGTTCTCAACCCTTGCCTACCAACTCGTCGGAGGGCTCTCCGCAATAGAGTGAAGTCTAAGACGTTGCCACTCCACAAGTGGAAATAACTAACTCTTTAGAATGGTTCTGAATTATCAATTATCAAGAGGACTTCCAACTTCCTACCGACTCTAAGAGACGTATTGTTCAAGTGAATTCTTTCGGAGAAATAGTTGTTCAGTCCTCTGGATTACCAACCGGACCTTTCACAGGACCTGAGGGTCAAGATCCTTTTTGGACTACTGGCATTTTTAGACAAGATCTGTTTGGCTCAAGAGAAGGCGTTGATATCACTGTCACACCTGAGCCACCTAAAAAATCTAATCCAGACACAATACCTTTTACTACTGCCTATTATTTTCTTGGTACAGACGCTTTGCCAGCTGACCACATCTTGACTAGCCCTCTACAAATGGTCCATTACACCATGGTCCCAGACAGTACGAGTCCTCACACTGGGACTACAATGGTTATCCAAGAACCTATTAGCACATCGCTTTCGCCCAGATTCACCCCAACCCTTCTGCCCAGATATCATGCATTGAATGCTTCTATTCCTGCTCCTACACAAATCTCATTCGGGACTCCTGGCATTTCCACTTCTTCTGGGAACCATCTCATTCCTGGTTTCATTCTGACACTTCCTCAACCCCCTTTCAGAGGACCTCTTTCATCCTCTATCGAAGGCACCTATCCTAGTGGAACCATCCCATCTTTCACACCTAATTACTAGATTCTTGTTGGTGGACAATTTCACCAAGGAGGCCAAACTCAATCCCCTTTTGTCGGACAAATCCCAATTGGGACGCAACCCCCGATTGGAGGGTAACCCCCATCTACCCCACCCTATGGAAAAAACATACCTCTATCCTTGGCCTAGTATTGGAATTATCTTATTCAACATAATCCTCACTCGACTTGGGGGCAACAGCCTCAAGCTAGCTCCTTCATACCCCCTAGTACAGGCCAACCATATCCAGGTACGTCTAATCCTATTTGGGGCTTGAATGATCAACCCCACGCCCCTATTCAAGAGTACAACCCTATGAATTACTTTCTTCCACACCAACAACTGAATCTGCCTAGATATTCACATTATATGCAAACTGCTTATGGTCCCACTGGTCTACCAACGGGACTCCCTCCCCAAAGTCACCAATACCCACATGTGAGTAGAAAGTTTCCCTTCTTAGCCACCCTGGACCTCCCTGATCTGTCGATAATTTTAAATGATCCAATCCGTCACTCTTCTCAATGGCCTGCTATACCACCCAAACTACCATCTGACATCCCTAAATTCAATGGTAAACCGGGAGAGGACCCGAACAATCATGTAATGAATTTTCACCTTTGGTGCTCATCCAACTCCTTGATGGATGACTCTATTCGTTTACACCTTTTTTAGAAAACCCTCACAGGTTCTACTGCGAAGTGGTATATAGAATTACCACAAGGCTTATTCATCGAATTCAACACCCTTTCTATGGCTTTCCTCACCCACTACCAGTTACTGATCCGCTACGAAACAAGAACCGAAATTTTGAGTTCTTTCAAACAAACCAAAGCCACTCATATCTCTGATCACATTCATGAGTGGTGAAGGAGACGACATCTTATCAAACTCAAACTTCCCGATCAGTTGCTGGCAGAGTAATTCATGAAATCATTTGTGAACGACATCGTTCGTGACATTTCCATGGGTGGAGTTGTCACAGAAGAACAGGCAATCAGTCGTGCCTAATACCTAGACCTCATTTACTCACAAATAGGTACTCTTTACAACTTACTCCCTGACACACCTCGTCCTTCTACTTCTACTACTTAAACTACTCCCGTTGCTTCTCATGCAGCTGACAGTGTGATTGACACTTTCCATGCCCAACCTCATTCCGTCCAAACCTCTAGCAACAACCCGAAATCCATTTCTTCTAATGTTCAAAATGCTCCGTCTTATACCCCTCCCATCGGAAAGACTTCTGAGGTGAACTCTGTTCAATCTACCCCCATCAACAAAAATAAATCCAAAAAAGGAAAGGGTAAGAACAAGGAGGATAAAAATAATCTTCAATTTGAGAAAACCAAAACACCACCTGTTGACGATAAGGATAAGCGCAAACCCTGATACCCTTGTCTTATCTGTGGTGATGAACACTACACTAAGGATTGTCCATGACGAGCCAAGGTTACTAAGTTCCTTCAGGGGACCCCAAAACCCCCCACTCCAACCGTTTTGTCACAACCCTTTCCTTCTCAACAACAGGCCCAATTGGTCATTCATGACCAACCTTCCCCCTCCAATACATCCTATGTCTTAATGTGTACAGGTGATTCAAAGAAGAATGACATCACACTTACCACTCGAGCCAAAGATTATTCTTCCTCCAAAGAGAAGGTTGATGCAATTCCTCCTTCATTGGTCCAACCATCTCCCACGACTCCACCTACCCACGGTCCTCTTCATCTCAAAGGACTGAGCCTAGATACAGTTCTTCTCCCTCCTCCAAAGGGTGTTGTTCAAAAATTGGCTTTCAATCCTCATGCACGTACTACCCAGAACCACAGTATTGTCAAATATCTGGCCCGAGCACCATCCGTAATGTCAGCCCTCAAAGTCCTTCAGAGTTGTCATATACAACGGAAGGCACTATTGAAATCTATAGGTGGAATCGATCCTACTGATACGAATTTAATAATTTTTGACTTGGAAGATCACATTCCAAGGTTACCCCCTCAACTCGCAATCCAAATACAAGGTATTGTCTCCGACAAGAACATTTGTAGAACAGTTATTGATGAGGGTGCATCGATGTGTGTCATGTCTATTACCTGTTGGAAAGCCATCGGATCTCCTCCTTTGACTGAATCCCACAACACGCTCAAAGCCTTCAATGGACCTGGTTTTAAGCCTTACAATGTCCTCCCTTCATTGCCTATTACGTTAGAAGGCAAAATGGTAAACATTGAAGTGGAGGTCTTTGATGCTCCTCTCGATTACAACCTTCTACTTGGCTGTAGCTAGATCGATTCCATGCATGAAATTGTGTTCACTCTTTTCCATGTCATGTGTTTCCCACATCAAGGAAAAGTAGTTACGGTCGACCAATTGGCCTTCTTTCACTCTGATTCACGTATCGAAAATGTACCTTTCATTGCAAACCCCCCCCAGATATGAGAATGTCGGTGTGAGTCTTCTTAAAGATTCCTCTTTGATGGATACTTTCCCCATTCCACCACTCGATGTTCCACGTCCATTTGTCGTCTTGATCAACATGATCTCCACCTCTGTTCACGGAACCCCTGCATCTTACAACCCAGGGATGGTACCCAACCCCGACGATCATCTTTGGTATGGTGGCGAAATGCATTTGAGTCCAGTCGAATCTGCTTATCAAGCCATTCAATCAACAACCCCTTCTACCCCCTCTCTTGGTGATTTATCTCCGGATCCATTCTGCGTCATTTTTCCCATGACCGAGATGATTATGTTTGTCATGTCCATGGAATATACCCCTTGGGATAATGGACATCATCGTTCCATCCTCTTCATGGAACAACACACCATCGAGGGTTACCAATGGATCTCGACCCCATCAACCATTTTCATCATTTCTACCGTTCCCGAGTCTACACATGACATGTTCTATGAAGGGAACTTAAGTAATATCTCACCCAACCTCCCCCTCGACATATCCATAAAACCTGGAATTGTCAAAAATATGCATATCGGAGCTTCATGTTCCCATGACGAAGTTGTCACCTACAAGTCTCTTTTCCAAGAATTTTGTGACATCTTTGCCTGTAGCTATGAAGAAATGCCAGGTATCGACCTCGACATTGTGGTACATGAAATTAAGACATACCCGGACGCTAAACCCATCCGGCAACGACTTTGTCCGGTCCATCCACGTAAAGCAACCGCTATCAATCTTGAAGTTGAGAAACTTCATAAGGCTGGATTTATTTACCCGGTGGCTCTAACTGACTGGGTTTCCAATCTTGTTCTGATTGACAAGAAACAAGGCACAATCCACATGTATATTGATTATAAGGACATTAACAAAGCTTGTCCTAAAGACAACTTTCCTACCCCCTTCATTGACCAGATCATCGACGATTGTGCCGGAAGTGAAATTTTCTCTCTAATGGATGGTTTCTCCAGATATAATCAAATCAATATCATACCCACGGACCAACACAAGACCATTTTTATTTGTCCTTGGGGCACTTTCGCCTACCGGAAACTTCCATTCGGTTTAAAGAATGTCGGCGCAACTTTTCAGCGTGCTATGTCTTATGCCTTTCATGATATAAATAACATTGTGCAGCCATATCTCAATGAATTACCTACTCATTCCATGCATCATGTAGATCATCCAACACACCTTCACGCCATTTTCCTTCGATGTCAGTTTTACCATATTCACTTGAATCCACACAAATGTGTTTTTTTGTGTAGAATCCCGCTGACTTCTGGGCTTTATTGTTTCATGTCAAGGGATCAGGGTAGATCCATTGAAGGTTGAGGCAATTCTCAATATTCCTCCTCCTTCCTCACTTTGCCAGTTACAAATTTTGCAAGGGAAGGAAAACTTTATCTATCGTTTCATCCCAAACTATGAGGAGCTAACTCTTGGATTTACACGACTGCTTAAGAAAGGTTATGATTTCATATGGGATACCACTGCCAACAGATATTTCGAAGCTTTGAAGCTTTTTTTGACATGTACCCCTCTACTCTTCCCACCTGATTACAGTCGAGATTATTTCCTTTACCTCACAACCTCGGACTATACCATCGCTATGGTTCTCGTCCAGGAGGATGACTATCATGATGAACATGTCATTTATTACTTGAGTCGGAGTCTCACAACTACCAAAACCAAGTATTTACATGTTGAAAAACTGGCCTTGGAAGCCATCCAAGATGTTCAACGTTTCCGTCACTATATCCTTTTACGCAAAACTACGGTGATTTCTAATTGCAACCCTATGCAGCACATTCCTAAACGTCAATTGCTAGGGGGGAAATACTTCAAATGGATCGTAATACTCCAGGAGTTTTACTTATAATTCGAACACGCTAAGTCCAAGAAATCATTGGTGTTTGCCGAGTTGATATGTGACCTTCCCTTCTCTGAGATGGAAAATGTAGAAGAAGATTCATTACCTGATGAATCCCTTTTCCTGATCAGTTCTAATGACCATTGGTATGGAGATATCATCATATATCTCCAGATCCAAACTTTCCATCCCAATTTGTCTAGCACTGACCATCATCGAATACGCTACCAAGACCGTCAGTATATTATCCTCGGTGATACTCTTTATCGTCGTGGGATTGACTCCATTTTTTGACGCTGCCTCACGTTTGACGAAGCCGAGAAAGCCCTGAATGACTGTCATTCTGGAGCCTATGGTGGTCACATGTCTGGGTATGCTACTGCCCATAAGATCTTACAAGCAAGGTATTTTTGGCCTTCTTTATTCAACGATTGTATAATTGCGGTCCAAAAATTCCATGCTTGCCAAACCTACAACAATAAAATATGATCCCACCTTGCTCCTCTACATCCTGTGGTCTCCATTGGTCCTTTTTCGAAATGGGGTATTGATTTCATAACATGTCACCCTCACTCGATCAGGGGGCATGGATACATTATTATAGTCATATATTATTTTACGAAATGGGTCGAGGCGATGCCAACATTCGAAAATACCAGAAAGAATGCAACATTATTCATATTCAATCACATCATTGCTCGTTTTGGTGTTCCTCAGGCTATCGTTACAAATCATGGTAGCCACCTTAGAAACTTCATGATGTCCAAACTCACTGAAAAGTTGGGTCTTCGCCATGAAAACTCAACACCCTATTACCCACAAGCCAACGACCAAGTTGAAGCAATAAACAAATTCCTCATTACCATGCTTCGATGAATGATAGGGATTCACAAAACGAGTTGTCACACGATGTTGTTTTCAACATTGTGGGCTTACCAGACATTCGTTAAGTCTATTACTGGGTTTACACCATTCCTATTAGTCTATGGTCTAGAAGCCATCTTGTCGATTGAATGTGAGATACCCTCCCTAAAACTAGCCATCACACTTCTCCCAAACACTTTCGCCGAAGAAGAACGTCTATTGTATCTCATGAAATTAGATGAAACCCATCACGATGCCACCCTAGTTATAGAAACCCAGAAGAAACACATCAAAGCCCAATACAAAAAGCATGTCAAGCCACGCATTTTCTCTGAAGGTGATCTAGTTCTCCTTTACGAACAAGATCGGGATATGCTAGGAGACGAAAAATTTGATGCTATGTGGTGAGGCCCTTATATCGTCAACCAAGTTTTGCAGAAAGGAGCTTACGAGTTGGTGGACTACGACAATATCCCTTTGAGTGAACCCATAAATGGGTTGTACTTAAAGAAGTACTATGATTAAGATCACCTCTGCATGAGTGCTTGTATTTTATTGTATCATACTTTTTGTGTGATACTTTAGTATACTTTTTTCGTTATTTGGTCTCTTCCCCCAACCGCTTATATTACGTTGTGCTTGGTTTCTAGATGTCAAAATCTTCGCTACCCCACATTGGTTTCACCGATGGTGCTAGTCATAGTACACAAAACCTTGCTTCTACTGCATGGGCAATTTACGCACCTACAAATGAACTTATCAGTCTACAAGGTGTATGCCTTGGTCGTGCGACCAATAATATTTCATAATATAGTGTCGTCAGTGAATTGTTGATTGATGTTATTTCTCTCGATATCTGCCATCTGGTTATATGACTCGATTCACAGCTAGTAGTGCTACAGCTCAGTAATGTCTATTCTATTCAAAGTCCTAATTCACTATGGGTATATTTACGAATTCACCTCTTGGAACATTATTTTGATTATATCAAATATCATCACATTCCTAGGTGTCTAAATACATTGACTGATGTATTAGCTAACTATGTGTTAGACAGACATTTGGGACATTTATAAACCAATCACACATCACATGTATAACACAAAACAAAATAAGCCGGTAGAAGCCGTATATATGTATATAACGATCAATTTTTTTTACAAAAAGTTTCTTTCCAAGGATCAAAATCTCAAAATACGAAGCCCATAGCTTCTACAAAATAGCGTCATGGATGACGCTCATGATAACACACAACTGCTCGGGCTACCCTACGGAGCAGTCAACTAAGGAACTCATACACGCCCATAGTATGGCACTAATAACGTCTCGGAATCTCCCTAATAGCAATGTCTGGGACGTCCGCAGTCAAACCCTCTAAGTTCTGTTTCACTGCCTCATAGTCTTCAACATCCCATCTCGCCACTAGAGTCGTTTCTCCTCGCTTTTGTATGGGAGATGTTCCTGGAGGTCGATACGGCCCCACATCTGTGTCATCAAAAAGAAATTTTTTGATTAGCTCTTGGATAAACATAAAAAAACATTTCATATGATAAAATTTGTAAAAACATTTAAAAAGAGCAAAATGTGTACTTCTTACCTAATTCACCCCACTGAGCATCCTCAAGCAACGCCAAATCTAGATCCCCTTGGAAATCCAAACCAACATATGCGTAGTCGTCGATCATCAGCATCTGGGGCCTCAACCAGTCAAAAAATGAATCATTATACTTGATTATAGGCCTTGCTACATGTCAAGCCATGAGGTTACACCACCTCAGCATCCTCGGATCCTTTAGGGCCGGTAAACCCCAGTCAACCTGTAGTCGCAACAGTGGGACCCTCTCAAGGAAGAATGACACAAAAAGTGACCCGTACTCAAACTGCTTTAAGTCACCCTTTCTGCACTTTGTCAATTGCCTCTTCATGCTGCGGAGAATTGCATCTGACCAGTTGAAGACCTGAGGCTTTGTGCACTCTATGGCGTATTCAAAATAGCTCTGGAGAGCCATGTGTGGAGCCACGCTCCCATCCATGCATGCAATAGTAAACAATATGGTCTGTAGGGTTAGATCTTAGACCCCCCCAAATGGAAACCTTACCCTTGCTTCTCTCTAGCTTAGGAACACAGTATTGGCGACAATATTCGCTCATGGGAAGTTCGCCGCCTCTACCTCCGGTCAAACTAGCATGGTATCCACGCTGTGACAACCCTGTTAGAAAATAGATATCCTTGATATCTAGTGTCAGTGTATTGACTAGGTATTCCAACAACCTGAGTTGGGCTCTCATGCTTGGAATCCTGAAGAATTTCAATAGCCCACAGTCTCGGAGGGCAGCGACTATACCCAGGTCATTCCCGACAATGGCATCATCCTCCTCGTATTCTCTTTCTCTCCATTCCAACATTGTGATGGTCAAACACCTGCAAAAGAGCCATGAGAGGGATGTCAACAACTTGTTTTAAACTCTTGCATAATATTTATTTAGGAAAACTTCACTTTAAAATCCATTTGTCGGCCCCCGCAGGTGGCCCTTTTTCACAGTGCGAGATTCTCGCAGGTGTCTTGAAGTCCACCTACGAGAATCTTAGATTCTCGTAGGTCCTGCAAGGCCCACCTGTGAGAACGCTTGAGCACATGGTCCGATCCTAAAATGGACTTAAAACCCAAAAAATGCCAATAAAAACCAAAAAATAAACCATGGAAAAGTTGAAGGATCAAGAGCTTACCTCGTAGGCTAAAACTGTTCGCCGAATGATTGCTTGTGCCTCCCGCAATCAAGAAATGAAATTTGGGGGAAAATGAGGTATGTTGGACAAGTTTTTGGCAAAGTAACAATAAAATGGTAAAAAGTCCTTTTCACCCATATTTATTCACTTTTTACCATTTCTTATTGGTTTTTTATATTATTTTTATTACTTTGTCTATAAAACCTAATACCCTAATAGTCTTGTGAGTGTGGTTTTTCGCAGATATCGCAACTTCGAAGTCCAAATGAGGGGGTACAGGTGTTTTTTCTTTTTGTCGCATGTACGACTACTTTTTTAGGGTTTTTGTAGGCAAAACCTCGAGCTCAGTCTTTGTTCATTCTCGCGCTTGAAAATATATGAGAATGTAACCGAGCATACTTTTTCTCATCTTTTTGTACTCGTCATGGTAACACAAAAATGACAAATCTAAGGGAGTATCCTTTAAGCTCTTTTCACGCTCCATAAAAATGAAAAGATTGTCGAGTGATCTTGTTCTCTTCACGCTCGTTAAAGTATTTGAAGAAAACGTTTGACGGGCGATAGTTTATCACTTTTTTGGTCTCGTCGAAGTTATTTACGAAAAAGGAACTGGGAGAGTTCTCTTTAAGTGTTTTTTAGACTCTCAAAACATGAAAAAACCCCAAGTTTTCTATCCTTGGACTCGTTAAACAAACATCGAAAGACTCGCAATGGGACCAAACCACTCCTTCCTAGGGTTCGTTAAATATGCTCTGAGGGACTCGTCTGAAGGATGAGCTTACATCGACAAGCATATGTTATCCTCATCAATCTTGTGTAAAACTAAAGAGGTACTCGCTAGAAATGTGGGGGAAATTTTGGGAAAGGTATGTGTTTTCGTATTCATATTAATGGAAGTAAGTGTCACTCTTGAACATGACACCCCCTATTCGTCATTTGAATCCGGGTTAGGAAATCCATTTGTCTCTCGTTCAACTTGCTACAAGATCATATCTTGGGTCATCTTTGAGTCAGTGATGCCAAGTCATTGGTCGTGTCATTCATATGTTCAAGAGAAGTTAAAATTATCCCTCTATTGAGTCGGCCATCTGCAGTTGTCCATTCTTACTATGTTGGCCTTCCTTGTGTTCGTTCCAACCCATGTTCATACTTTGATTCACCCTCAAACTCTATTACTTATTTCATGTCATTGATGGGGGATACATCAAGGCCCTCCGGTGACGAGTATTTTTCCGTCGACTCCAACTCATTATTCGGGAATGGGACTTAGAAATCACTTAGTACCTTGGAACCTGCATGCCTTAATGGCGGGTCTCTTCTCTTTTGACAGGGGTTTCACATCATTGATCCCTGATCAAGAGATTCCATCGAGTTCTTGACTTCAGCTCATTCATTTGCATTCGTTTGGATTGTACTTCAGTACCTTGGGAGTCATTGACATCAATGGTGATTTCTTCGCACTTGTTAACGATTTTCATCAATGACCGGTAATCAAGTGGTTTCTACCATGTTCGACTTCAACACATGTAATCACATGGATAGATTCGTACTTTCAGGTGATGGGATTGAAGACCCTGGGTCTCATCTTTTTTGATCCAGGCTGCGATGGATTATGTATGATTTGTATCGGCACATAGATCCACTTTGTATGTCATGTGGCTATGTCTTAATTCAAGTCTTCTCACATAGATCCACAGTGTATTCCTGGTGGCTATGTAACAATTTGACGACATGGATCCATGGTGTATGATTGGTGGCCATGACCTAGGTTTATGATTACATTCATTTGTGATTTGAGCATGGGAATGCCTACCTCAGAAATGGTATTATATTCTGCAGATGCTTGGTGGTTTACAGGTTTTCGATTAGGTGTGCTCCTTGTTTCTGACACACACACGCATTTTACAAAGTATTTCGGCTGTCACAAGTTCTGGCCTCATACTTTGGGAGGCATTTTATTACACATGATTTTGGTCACTCTATTGATGTCTCTACAAGTGATGTATTTAGGCTCCCACAAGGACGTTTTGCCTGAGAAAAGTGATTGTTGTCTTCTTCCAAAAAACACATTTTTAAGATGAGTTCGCAGGCTACCTATGTTACAGGGTGTGAAAATCCTTCATTCTCACAGGAAACCCAAACTTAGGGTGTGAACTATTCGTAGTCTACTCTATCGGTAGGGTGTGAACCTGTTTTTAAGCTTGAAGAAGAGAAGAGGTCACAAAGGTTCTATAAGGGGATCTTCTAGAAAATGAGTTGGCATTCGCATGGTTGGAATCCTACTGACTTCTTAGATTTGGTGGGATCATCCTCATCCATATAACCATCCCTCCTTCTCCTATATATTGATAGGTTTCTCATGGAAAAGGTGAAGCAAGATTGAATGAAGAATTGGTGAAAGGATTGTGTGAAGAACTCTGCTTGGATAGAAGCTTGAAGACTCTATCTGGTCTATCAAGTTGTATTGGATCTTCTTCATGCAAATATAGAGAAAGTGTGTGTGTTGGAACCAAGGGTCATTGAAAGGAAGCTTGCGACATTAAGGTGATAAGGTTGTATCTTCTACTTTCATTTAATATAATACAAGGACATGTCCCTTTCCCATAAAATCACTCTTATTTTATTGCAAAAATCCTTGGTCATATGCATAGGTTGACATTGAATATACTTTGGTATCTTCACTTTGGTTGGTTTGTGTTGTCTTGGACCTGATTTCACAAGAGCACTAGAGCGAAGCAGGAACAACAGAGACCTAAGGAAGCAATATAAAGGTATGTCACTCATTCCTTCTTATTAGTAGATTCAATGACTACAACTTAGGGAAAGAGTCGTGTCCTATCCTGTTTTGTTCTAGATCCAAGTGGATCTAGGGAGATCTGTTAGTGTTTTCACCTACCGATTTATCCGATAACATACACTCCCTATCTCAGAAACTTATGTCTGTTTAGTGTCCTTGAAGCATAGAAATACTTTCCCAAGGACGAGAAGCAACCGAAAGTGGAGTATACAAACCCAAATTTTGATTGTTAGGTTTGCTTGTGGCACATAACGAACAACCTCGAACATATCTTGAAACGCTTTCATTCATTTTAGGCCAATATCAGTACCTTTGCAAATTAGCCACTGTCTTGCCTACACCAAAGTGACCAGTAATAAGAGAAGAATGGGCTTCTCTTATTATGTTGATTCTTTCACCCTGTGGAATACATAGCTTGCCAAGATGATACAAAAGATTATCATGCACATGGTAATCCAATTCCTCAACACGGTTAGAATGACACAAAGTCGCATATACTTCTTTAAAATTAGCATCTAAATCATATTGCTCAACATAACTCTCATGCATGATAGGACTATGCTTAAGAATAACTGAAGCACTAATAACAGGCCTTGAAAGCATATCAAAAACTTTGTTATAAATTCCCTTCTTATACCTTATGACCAAGTGGAAATGTTGTAGAAAACCCATCCATCTGAAGTGCCTTGCTTTTTGTAGCTTTGTTTGTGATTGTAAGTATTGCAGTGGTTGATGATTTGTGTGGACAATGGTTTCTTTCCCCAACAAATAATGTTTACATTTTTTTCACACTTTGCACCAATGCATACAACTCCTTATCATAAGTAGGATAGTTAATCATGACACCATTAAAATTTTCAGAATGAAAACAAATAGGCTTACCATGTTGTAACAAGACTGCTCCCATTGCATAATTGCTTGCATCAGTTTGGATTTCAAAAGGTTGCCTCAAATTCGGAAGTGCAAGAACTGGGGCTGAACCGATTCTCTCCTTCAAAGTATCAAAAGCCTTTTGTTGCTTGCCTCCCCATTGAAAAACTTGCTTGACACTTGTCACTGCATGTAATGGAGCTGCAATGGAAGAAAAGTTAGCAATAAACTTTCTCCAATATTGGGCTTCTCCCAAAAAACTTCTTACCTCTG